>PNEQ01046438.1:0-55599 GCA_003012365.1 Medauroidea extradentata | reverse complement strand
CGTCTGGAGGTTAAAGCCGTAAATCACAGATGTGTTGTGTCACAGTTAACCATGTAATGATTGGCACAGTCAAATGAATAACAACTCCGCGCAAAAACACTCTGCCAATAATCATGAAGTTAAGCTGCAGGTGTACACGTAAGACACTGAAACAAAGTGGGGCAAACATTTTTTCGCGAAAACTACCGGGGCACTACTTATAGCTAAAAGAGCCCGCGAATTTTCTCAGGTGTCAAGGTTTTCGCAGAGGGGAGGAGGGTGGTGATAGGTGGTAACGGCAAAGTGGCGGGGCGCGTGGCCTATATCCTGCGGCCAGTGCGGTGCGCGCACGACACCGGTGGCTTGCCGGCGCCGTTGGTCACGTCACAGTGTTCCCCCATCCCTCATACACTCCTCTCACCCTAGCTGCTGACAAATGGGGCAGACAATATCGGATTCACTACCACACTTCACGTTCGTACGTAGAATTCTTACTCTTGGATTCAGGACACCATAGAATTCTGAATGTGCACAAAAGTTGTTTTCGCTAGTGCAAAATATTGGTAGTTAACTATGATACGTTAATAATTATGGAACGAAACAAACAAATTAATATACAACCAAAAGATGAAGTACTTGAAAATAGTTATTAAATTTTAATTAAGTTCTTGTGACGGCTAAAATCTTGATTCTCAACACCCACTTAGCGTGCGTACGTAAGAATAAAAAGTTCACTTAAACTCAGTCACGTACGTACGATGTGGAATGCTTCCATTCATGCTCTGTTTTTATACTTTTACACGCACGTACGTACGCTTGTTGGTTGTGAATAATTTGCATTTGGCAGTTCTGTAGCCCGCATTTCGGCAGTCGGAATATGACAACTTGCGTTCACGGTCTGTAGTTGTAAATAAGCATGTATTTTGACAATAAGGATATCAGTAGCTATATAAATATAACTTGTTCTTAATTATTTGCATCAAATAGGAAGAAGAAAAGTAACATAAAAACCTAGAAATCAGTAAATGAGGTTACACAATTTACTGATTTGCAATTTAAAAATAGTGTTTAGCATGTCGCACTGCAGATGAAAATTTCAGTACATGCATAGCTTGTATGAAATAAAATTATGGATTTTGGAAAAAAATTACTATACAAACTTTGGTCTATTGTAATTATTTGATTTAATCGGTTAGGTATTGTTTGTTCATCGTGCTACAAAATTTTTGGATATTTATTAGTTTGTGCAGGTACTATGAATTATTCACAAATATAATAAGATTTTATCAAATGAAATTAATTTTGGAAACTAAAATGTCTTTAAAATGTTGTATCTTGGTCAACACTTGTTTGTTAGAGTAAGGCAACTATTTTCGATGATCCAATATTAAACTTAATCATCGCGTTGCAGGAAATAACTTCAACATGGCAGTTATATGAAATTATTCCTCATAATTGACTGCCGATTGTTCGACTGCAAGTAGTCACCAAAATAAAGTTTTACCATCTCTGTCTGCTCGACGACCAACTTTTAATTCTGAACACGGCCTAACTTGGAGCGATTCTACAAGCTGGAGATCCGGAAATAAGAACAACTGAAGCCTAGGCTGCAATGGACATTACCTTAACACATACGTAATCGTCGTGATAATGGTGTCATGAACAGAAATACGAGTACCGACGGCTTGTAACAATGGTTTTAAGCTTCGTAATAAGAGGTTAAAATGTGCGTGATATAATTGTGAGGAAATGTGGTTTGACGTAGTTGGCAACACAGCAAAAAAAAAAAAAACTAATATTCACATTTTCAAATGATATGATAACGTTTTAGATGAGCCTGTAGACTTTTCATAACGAAATGTTTTCGTTAAAATTGTTCCTGTTATAATATCACTTCAGAAAATCCAACGCTTTCTCCCCTCGAAATAAAAAATTGTGGCAGTCGTTTTCTGTACAACCAAGTCGAACACAAGCTCTTTATTCTCTGCTTATTTAGTCTTTAATGCTACAACGTAGTATCGCTTTCTGGGCTTCTGACTGGACAAACCTTTTGTTCAATATTAGAACTATGCAAAACTGCACCGAATACAACTTAATACTAACACTTGACTTGTCTATGTGATTATCTCTATGTACAGTTGTAACCAATAAGACCGAAGTGCATTAAGGTAATTATAGTATAAATGTAACTCTGACGTAAGGCACAGCTCTGTACATAGTCCTAAGGTACGTACGTAAACGTGAAGGTCTCTCTGTCCCTGCTGCAGCTTCCAGCCACGTTATTTACATGGGAATTCAGTAGCCTATTAAAATAAATTACTAACTCTCAATGGACCGATTTGGCCTTCACACGAAAAGTGCTACACTAAAAATATCTTAAGAAATAAATTATTTCGATTAAAAGAATCAAAATGCGTAACTTTTTATAAAACATAAATTTTATATTAGCACTTTAGGTTTGTACATAATAAATATATAGAAAAATTGATCAAATTACAGCATTTAATTTTCATAAATGACATATACAGTTGTTTACAATAATTTTTTTAAAAGAATTATCTTAAAATTATTTATTCCCAATTTGAATAGAAGCTGATCTCATTAAGGTCACAAGCTCTAGCCATAAAAAAAAATTAAAAGGTGTTATCACCCAGGGAATAGACTTTGCCCACTGTAAAAACTAATTCCTAAACTGTTTAGGAATTAATTAACCTAAACGCAGTATGGGGCTGTTACCATACTTCCGCCTTGTAAATATGCCAACTTTTACATCTGTTACAATACAAGTCTGGTAACTTCAGTATACATTTTACTGTTTTATAAAAAAGTTTAGGAGTGCTACCGTGAATGTCTGGGAAACAATTCTACCATACCTACTTTCTTAGCGCTCCTATACGCAAGTGTGGCATGTATACAAACTATCTTTTAGAGTGAACATTAGGAGCAAACATTTTGCCTGAGCAATGAATATCTAATAGTAATAAAGCATCTGTGACGTCTCAGTTTCGTACATATAATTGCGTTGTAAGAGATTACGCCAAATAAAAGCGCCACCTTGGCAAAACTTTCGCCCTCATAGTTGGCAGAAATATTATATGATTGTTAGGGTTGAGATATTCTGTCTCATTTAAATTGATAACATCCTCTTCAGGTCCTTCAAGTGCTCATTAGTTACTATCGCATGTGACAAAATCCAAAGGATTGAACTACAGACACGAGGATGCCTTCAGAAAACAATAGCCAATGCCCTGAAAATATAATTTTAAAGCCATTTTCATAACTTTGTTTCTCTAATAACACATGATAGGACTAAAGCAAATAGTGACGTCTACTTATACCAGTTTTTTACCTTTCATGGATAGAAACTACAATCCCAGAACAGTTATTTATGAACATATGTTGTATACCCGCAAACGTTTATTTTGCAGAAAACATCTTGCTAGGACCTCATCTTAAGGCACATAGTTGATAGAACTGAAATTTTTTTATCGCTAACTTTTGAAAAAAAAAAATCAAGACTAAGAGAAGTCACACGATAACCAGTTCTATGTAGGCGTTTTGAAAAATAATGCAACGTTCGTTCACAAAAAAAAAAGCTTGATTTTGGCTAACTTTCATAGAATAATTGGTGATATTTTGGGTGCAAAAGTCTGAAAAAAAACTATTATGGTATTTGCTACCAAAAAAATTAGGTACAAATACCATATATTTGTGACAAAACTTTGCAGGTTTATTTTGCTTTTAAACTGTTTTCAGTTAATGTAAAACTAACGGTCGTGGCCTGAAGGAGGCATTCTAACTCTGAACGTCCAGCGTTGCTTCTCCGAGCCAGGCGCTTATCTCTGCTCAGACGTTGAGGTATGGTACCATCATCTGGACGACTGCACCAGGCAGATCAAATATGTTTGGAGAAATTAGACCCGTTAACTAGAACACCCTGGATACGCCCACTTTAACAAGATCATCGACAGTGCAGAGAACCATTTAGGTGAGATGGCGTTGGCTATTAATACAGCCTCTGGTGACCGAGTCGCAGTTATTATTTGGGTGTCGGAGCCGGTTTGTGGTGGCGGGAGAGTGCGGCTGATTATTAGGAAACGTAAGCTGTTCAGCGGTCAACAAAGTGCGGTCACAGAATAGTTACGAATACAGGAGTGAAGTAGCCGTTAGGACAGCGAACTCAGTGTCTCACGTGCACGCCAGTAGCTCTGGTGCTGTCAAATGAGAAACGTGTCTGAACAAAGACACGCTGCCAATAACCATGAAGCAATCAGAAACAAATTATTGAGACTCAGTACGTCTGTAATTTGCCAAGGCAAGCTACAGTAAAATCATCCAATCACAAACGAAGTAGCTAATGTGCACATCCCGCATTGAAATCAAATGTTACGACTGTTGTCAACGAACGTACAAGTAACTCCGAAATAGGAACCCATGGACATGGAAACTATTAAACCATGAAGGAAAGTCAAGATAGACGACGACCAAATAAGGTGCATAGAAAGGACGAAAACGAATGTCAAAGACAACGAGGGCAACATAAATGAACAAACCGACAGAAATAGTTGCAGACAAGACAACACAAAACTAGCGACTGGAAAATTTCCCGAATTCAATGACCTGCATGCTATAATCCATTGTACAATGCATACTCAAGCCCAGATTATTCGTCCACCAGCTGATACTCAGTGGAACAGCAGACAATTAACTAAAAGACGGGGCTTGAGTATTCATAGTACAATGAATTCTAGTCTACAGGTCATTGAATTCGCGAAACTTTCCAGTCCCTACACTTAACCAATATAACACAGACGGTGATATTTGATTCTCTTCGACGACAACAGATGTGATGATTCGGGAACTGGTATCTGTTCCCATCTTCAGGCACTCATACAATCTGAAGAACTCCAACCGCCGGACTCATACAACCCCTTTCGCAAAATTCATCCAAAAAAACATGCAATTCGTGTGTAGAACTGATGAAAATTTAGGACCAAAGTTAGGAAAGACTGACAACTGATATCTGTATACATAAAATGAAATGCCTCACTCATTAACTCACTCACTCAAGTTTCAATACTTTCACGTATTTTTTTATTGTTTATAAACAGACTAACGACTAGACGGATTTCATCTGTCGATGTTTCACTGATGAAAACTTGACATCTCAGAAACATTACAACTGTTTTAAAGAGTGGCTAAAAACTGATGAGAGATAATCTTACCACAACCCTAAATACTAGATAAAAGTCAAGGAAATTTGGCGAATGAAGATAAAGAATTGACGGGTGTTTATGTCTCTTGCATAGATAAAATTTCATTTGCTTGCTTTTTGAGACGGCATAGTTATGAGCAAAGTAATCCTACGAAACGCTGTACTTAAATAATAGAACAATGTAAAATTCGCCACGTAATAATTTTTAAACGCTCTTTTAAAGTGGAACTTAAATAGCGATGTATTAGTGAATTACGTATTTTGTAGACCAAATTGTCAGGTATGCAACTGTATTTTCAGTGGGTAGCATTCGTTTTTAAAATCGCTTTACAGCTTTACAGAACAGGTAATGATATTAGCTATAAAAGTAACTCAGATGAGTCTAATTACAAAACGATCTCGGTGAAAATATGTCACTTATGCGAAACGTTTTGTTATTAACAAACGGTTCACATATTATGATTTACCCTCAGGAGTGATTTATTTTATCACTTAAACGGATGTTTTTTTAAAGTAATTCTTGATGGCTAAAGGTAATTCATAAAAGTATGGTAGGTTATTTTACAAATTGTTATAAATAACGTTGTTTTTCACTTCATGCTAGATTTTGTCGTATATAAAATTACATTTGTATATTAATTAAATGAGGTATTTTCTTAACCGCGTATTTATAGGTACTTGTATTAGTTCAAACTGGAAACTTAAAGAGCTAGGAAACACAAACTGTATTTTGCCAACTTTATTTCTCAGCCTTATTGAACGAACACCAAACGAAAGGTTGTCCACAGATGTTTGCACCTGCTATCAACAAAATGTACCTTATAATTGAAATCATTCTCTCTCAGTCAGTAAATTATAACGTAAAAGTTATTTTTTAAACTAAACTTTGAATCCACAGATCGGAAATATTCACTTAATAGTTTGGCGATGTGTTTAGGAATAAAAGTACGATTATTATGTTTACGTAGATTCGGTTCTTCTTACAGTGAAAGATTTCTAATCTTAATATTAAAACTTGATATGTATTTCACATACTTTGACTACCGTACTTTTGCAACATGCGTTACCTATTGGAACGCGAATCTGTTGGTATGTTGATACGTAAGTAACGGACGCTTTAGTAACAACAGAAAACTTCTGGTGTGTACAGAAGTTAACTGTGTATCAAGATTGTTCCATCAAAATTCTGTGCCTTCTCAACTTACGAGTTGGAACACCCGTTTTTGATGAGTCCTGAATAGCTGCATCAATTACCCACCATAAAATATAAAGTCACTCGCAATACAGACCCAATTAAAATAATACTTTTTCATCGAGTTCGACCATTTGCCTCATAAGCACGCGACTTACTGCTCGGATTTCACATTCTATACATAAAACGTGTCTCGTTGCTTTCGTTAAAGATTGCACCTGTGTTCGGTATTTTCTTCCTAGTCGTTACCTTCGCTGATTATATGTTTCTTCACACATCGAGTATAGAACATTGTAATAAATAAATGAAAATGTAGCTTTAATTACAACGAACTAACACAAATATATCTTGTGTAATATTAAGTTACTCGTATCTAAAAAGAGGATGTAAATCACGAAGTAGAGAGGGAGTGAGAGATTTTGGTCAGCGCTTAACATCGAGGTCTTTAGCGCTGGTGAGGGGTGACATGATGTGAGTATGGAGCGGCGCTGGAATGAAAGGGCGGGGGGAACTGGAGATCCCCGAGAAAACCTGCCTACCAACGGCACCGTCTGGGACGATTCCCACATGCGAAGATCCGGGGACCGACCACGCCGGGAATCGAACCTTGGTGGGAGCACAACAGTCGGCATAATGTAAGTGATCATGTACTTACGGCATTACGAAAGTCCAGGCGCGGAGCTAACTACAAAGGACAACTGGGCTGGTATACAAAGAATGTAACACTTTTTAAATGGAAATAGTTATAGATTATTATTTGCATCAAATAAAGACTACTTCTTTAAGATTATTACCAAGTCAGTTAGAAAGTTGGTCTTGTCGTTATTAACACATGAAGAAAAAACTACCGTGCATTAAAGAAGGGTAAAATTAAATATTAATTACTGATTAATTTGTGTAAGAATTGTCAGGTTGTCAATGAATAATGTTTCGCTTGTAATTGCTTTAAAGTGATATTACTAAAATTTCCGTCAAGTTTTACACAAAAATAACTACTAAAAATGTCGTTCAATTACGGGGCATTATAATTCAGAATACAGGCACACTGACACACACCAGTTTGTTTATATGACAGCAGATAGCGTAATCTTGAATTTAGAAATGAAATAGTCGTAAAGAGCCAGACGTGACTCAAAGCTAAGTGCTTAGATATACTACTATCGTAAGTGAAGAATAGTTGCTATTGACG
Organism: Medauroidea extradentata; assembly: GCA_003012365.1. Taxonomy (NCBI): domain Eukaryota; kingdom Metazoa; phylum Arthropoda; class Insecta; order Phasmatodea; family Phasmatidae; genus Medauroidea; species Medauroidea extradentata. The sequence goes on along the minus strand of PNEQ01046438.1, from coordinate 48,024 downwards.
AGCTCACACGTCTCAGGCAACTATTCCCGCTAAAAAGAGCGGCCGTGTGATATCTTAGTTGTGCAAGTGGGTTGGATCATTATCTCGTCCCGAGCTTTCCCCGATTTCCCGTTCCGATGGGCCGGGATCTCGGCTCGGCATGTGGATTTAACGACCTTCTTAATGACCCGTCCTCAGCTGCGTTGCGGGCATTTCAGCAATAAAGTGGGAAGTGCGTGGGATAACGGGTCGAAGGGACTTCTTCGACGACCTCGATTTTTGGATGTGGGTTCTTGCACGAGTACATGACCCCTCCTACACTACTGCCGGTTCACGGTTAATTAGAGAGCAATCTTTGTATAAAAAAATAATAGCAGCCCACAGCTTCTTAAATTTGACGAAAAACTGGCCTGGCATATCTACTTCAATTCTGGAAGGTAATTATGAAAATTACTCTTGTTTAGTAAGTTTTCTACAGTACGGTCAAAAATAAACTAAACGGAATATATCTTGTAAGTTTTTACATAGCTGTACCAACTAAATATAACATTTATAACTCTGATTGAATTTTTAACAAACCTGCAGCACGAACATGGTTCGGTCACAGACTAAATAGCAATACAGACATGAAATGACGTGGCGGCTCGTTTGATACGGGCACACATCGCCGCTTATTTGCTGCCTGAGGCTGTTGATTCCAGCCCCGCGTATGTTTGGCTCCTGCATGTTACGGCAGGTTTCCTATTGTCTGGCCGCTGGCTAGCAGGGCAGCCACCTTTCGATAGTTGGAGGTCGGCGTCTTCGCCATGTTGCTGGCCAGGGAAGCCATTTTGCTGGCGTGTGTGACTGAGTTCGCTGTCCTGTCGGCTATTTCACTTCTGTATTCCTAAATATTTTGTGATTGGTATAAGTTATTTTGGTGTATTGTACTGAAGGTGCGATAATTCAGCTAAGGTTCATAAATACTAAAATTATTGAGGTATTATTTATTTTAAAATTAGAGGTAAGCTTGGTATGACCAACCGTAGATTTTCTTTACGAAGAAACATAATTATATTTGCAGAATTATATGCAGCGTTAGCTCAACAAAAATTGATTAATTCAATGTTTTATTTTACTAACAGGATATTGTGTTGGTTTTTGTGCAAATTAATTTCACCATAGAAAAACGTATGTGTTACAGGCTTGGCCTTATTCTCTGGGTACATGAGTGTCTATATAGAAAACATACATCCTAGAAGATAATGGGGTCTACGCGGACGGTAAGGACAAAAAGGATACCCAATCAGTAAAGACCTGCAAACTTTGCATTATTTTATGACTGCAGCATAGACTGCAAGCAGCTGCTCGATCACTCGTCTTCAATTAACATGCAGTCTTGTCGCTCGCAGTGGGGGACGCTCTTGGCCGAAAATTAAAATTTCCAACTGCGCGATGTAAAGTAGTCAAATACGTAAATGACATCATACTAGGGACGATGGCCAAAAATGACACAACAGACTGTGTTCCAGGATGTACACATCAATGAAATCTAGTGGTTTCCCAAATATAAACACAAATTTAGTGTGTATGTAGCGATCGGCGTAGTAAGTCTCTTGTAAACACGCCGAAAGGCTAAATACGGGCTCCCATTTAGGCTGTTTTTTTTTAAAGAAGCCAATGTCGCAAAACCATCAAATATACGAAAAAAAGATTTTTAATATGTAGTCTAATTGTTTCAAGGCCAAAAATTATACATTTTTAAATTAAGTTACAAAGTAAACCAAAATTCTAATCATAGCTCTGTGACGGTTTCCCGATATCTGCTAGCTCTTAGGATTAAAGAACTAATATTCTCAAAAACCTAGGAGTCTGTGGCATTTAGTTCCAATAAGTTGTAGTCATGTTGCTACCTTTGTTGTATAGGCTGACAAGTAAGCAATTTTTCAAGCGTGCCTTGTCAATAATAACAGTCAAATAAACAAACCTCAGACGTTAACTTCGAAATACTTTGAAGTCTACCTAAATTGTGTTTAATATTTACACCGATATGCTGTAATTAGTAAGTGGTGTAAACTTATAAATCTACCAAACGACTAAAATAAAAATAACAAATAAGAAAATGTGCTCAATAAATCCATGGATAGCCTACAGTTGGGGACCAATGTTTTATCGCGAAAAAATTTTTGCCCCAATTTGTTTCGGTGCATTACGTGCACATCTGCAGATCTGCTTCGTGGTCTGTGATTGGCTATCATTAGAGGTACGTAAATTTCGCAGATACATTCCAGGTCAGGTTGAACGCCAATTATGTATACTTCATTGTCATGTCTGTGACTTGCTGGCGGCTGTTACAAAACGCGTTTAACTACTGCAAGCCAGTAGTAAATAAGGAAATAATGCGAAGTGCTATAGCTTGCTACCTGCTTGTATGGTTATAAGCCAATAGATAATCGATTGTGGCCAGTGGGTGTATAGGACTGACATGTCTAGGCTGTTGCCAGATGAATACGCGAAATTGACGTACCTCTAGCTATCATAACTCTTACGAGCTTTGGGATTCTACCGGCAAATCACAGACGTGTGGTGTTGCAGGAACGTTATTGTAATTGGCTCAGTCAAATGAGATACTGCTTTTCACATAGACTCGCTGCCAAGAACCATGAAGCAGAATTGCATATGTGCACGTAAGTCACTGAAACAAACTGCGGAAAAATTCTTTTCACGAAAAACGGGGGTCCCTTTCTATAAGTAGAGACCGGAAATATTTGCGGGTTCACTAACCTGTAGGCTAGCCTCCAAGAATATCTGTGTATTCAAGCTGACAACAGCTGCTCATTGACTGCTCGCTGACACAGTGAAATTGGCCTGCATTTAGTTCCATTGTTATTGTTGGCTCAGCGACTTCAAGGATGTGTCAAATAGGTCAACGTACAATTACGAGTGCCACACGAACTTACAGTTACTGGAATTCTACCTTGCGCCTGAAATAAAACGCAAATTTTTCAGGTCCCTGACTATAATCATTAATAAATATTTGTAAATTTACCACACCGATGTACAGAAGTGTGAAGAAAGTATGAATGATCAAATCGGTTCCCATTCATCAATTGTAGCATTCCTTTACATTTTAGGAAACACAGAAACGTATTATTACTGGAGATGATGGTATATCGCGAAAATGTTATGTGCCAACATACCCTTGAAAACGCTGTAGTTAATAGCAACTCATATGATTCGGTGATATAAGTTACTTCTGACACAACGTAGCTGTCTGCAGACCAATATCAGGCATCAAATATAATAATAGCGTCAACTAGGATAATAGTCCAAAGTTCACTCGAAAGCCAGTAATCTTCTGGTAAGTTGAACGTACGTTGAAACCCAGTAAACAGTCAAGTTTTCCCGCGATAAACCATCATCTCTTCAGGGACCCTGGTTTTTTCGCGAAAAGAATTTGCACCACTTTGTTTCAGCGCCTTACGTGCACATATGTAATTCTGCTTCATGACTATTGGCAGCGTTTCTATATGAAAAGCCGTATGTCTGAGCCAATTACAATAAAGTCTCTGCAACACCCCACGGCTGTGATTTGCAGGTAGAATCCTAAGGCTCGAGAGAGTTAAAGTATCAAATTACTGACCACGAAGCAGAACTGCAGATGTGCACGTAAGGCACTGAATCAAAGTGGGGCAAAATTATTTTCGCGAAAAACCAGGGTCCCTACCAGTGGCGGCTCGTGGGTTGTTGCCAGGTAGGGCTGCAGTTGCCAAGAGCTGTACAGGGTTGTGCGCTGGCTGACTCTACAGCCACTGACATGCTGATGTGCAAGTGCCCCATACTACTGAGTGGTCACTATAGATCTAGTAGCCGGCAAATATTCCATGGTCGTTGGTCTACGGCGCGTTCGTCAAGAGTGTACAGTTCCGACTATATCTGCAGCCCCACCTGTCACCAACCCACGAGCCGCCACTAGTCCCTACTAATAATACCAGGTTTGTATTGTAACAATGTTTAAAATTTGTCAGTTTACAATGTAAATTATTGTTAGTGTGTCATACTGTGAATGGATTAAAAACATCTACTACTGTTTGAGAAGGTTTTTTACATTGTAATTCCGAGATGGCAGCAAAGCTGAACCCTTCCGAGAACTATTCCGAAGCTGACTGATAGTTTCTCACAGTTATAAAGAAAAAATATATAATTACAACGATATTTTGCAAAGTTTATGGTCAATCGCCACACTTTACTAGTTGCGTCCCTTAATGGTGCCGTAATGTTAGAAACGGCCCGTGAACGAACAGGCGTACACGTGATTGCTGTTTGGGAAGAATTTTTTACAGCTTTGTCTCGGCGTAAACATGTTAAAGTAGCTAGCTAGCCCTGTGTAGATAGGAAGGCATGTAATGTCGAGATCGTTAGAGACACTGATACTTATCTAATTAATTTTGCACAAACTTGTTTCAATTCCTTACGTACACAGCTCCTGTTCTGCTTCATGGTCAACGATTGGATGTTCTGAACTCTCAGCGTTTTGGGGGTTCTAGCCGCAAATCTTAAGGCCACGCGCTTTAGTTTTGCCGTGGATTTGAAAGTAGTTTTTAACGCAAATTAATAAATTTATCAACGATTCATTCTTTCAGTTTTCACACATATATATCATCGTTTGTATCTGAAATGTTCTGTTGCAATACACCAAACGGATTTTTTGACTTTTGCCCCTGAAATACCACAAATTTAGTTATCAAAACAAGCCAAAATGAAGCAAAATAATGTTTTCTAGCAAATGGTACATTATTTAAAAAAAAACTGTTTGGAAGAATTGTGTATCGTATGAATGTACACAGTCTCAAAAATTTTCCAAGCATATGGTTAAAAAATATTCGAGTTATTTGCAATTATTTGAAATAAATGAAAGATCGTGGTCTTAAATATGTTGAATCGCAGAAACCTTATTCTGACTGACACAGTCAAATCTCTGACGCCTATGAACGAAGACGTATAAATAACAATGAAGCAGAGGTGCGCATTAAGCGTTAAAAACAAGTCCGTCCAAATTATTTTCGCTAAACATCAGTTGCTCTAAGCATTGTGGCAGACAGAGCAAGAAATGCCTACCTTATTAATTCCTCCATGGATTTGACACTACATTAATGTTAGTAAAACAAATATGTGGAAATATTCAATTTTGTTTTCGGGCAAAGAAAACGTAACAGGAACAGCTCCGGTGACGGTGAATAAGCTATAGACTTTATGAAAACGTTCACGATAATATCAAAATTGCACTGTGATGAGGACAGAGAATAAATTTTTTTCCAAGTTTAAATTTGTGTAAACAACTACATTGCTCATGAAAATTTGACAAATTAGTCCTGAACTACAATTACAATCAATATAAAACATTATGCAAACTATGCAGTGCATTAGTTCGTAAGGGAGGAAACTGCCCTTGAGAATCGATACCTCAAATGGGTTAAACTTAAAATAATAAAATAACGTAAATTAAAGAAGCTGATTTTTTTAGTAGTGTTTCTTTAACCAAACCCTGCCACAGAAGTATTGTAGAGTGATTTAATACCTTAACACTGAGTAAAAATGGGCTCAAAGTGGACTCTTTCATGTGGCAGCTAATTATCTCAGTCTTACGATGCTCTCTTCATACGCGTCATTACTGCGTTTTTTGTGCCTTTCAATTGTTTCAGTTACTGCCCCACGCTTTCACAATTCCTCTTTAGTGTTGCGGCATTAATATTTGCTGTGTTCACATTCGCTCTCCTGTAGCACGAGGCACAACCTACAATTACTACTACTGTAGGCTTAGCTTTTCTTTTTGTCACAATACCGACACTGTAAACATGTGTGTAGTCATGAGGTAAATAGGCATAGTCTGAAACGAAAAAAAAAAATCTTCACTCCCACGTGTTACGTGAATAGTAGGGCGGCAGACAGTGGCAAGTGCATATATGTTTTGAAACGACATAGGTGGAAATAACTTAGTAGGAACTGGCAAAACCTACCACCCATGGAAGTTCGATTTGGACAATACGTGGAATGGACATTATTTTCCATGTTTCGAGGGCAGCGCTCCGACCACAGGTAACCGATGCACGTATGGTCACATAATTGAAAATTTAATTAAGCTGATGCCTGAGATGGTTCAGCACTCGTTCGCATGCAGCTCCTGAATGTTGTCGAATTGACTTAAAATTTCATACGGTCGTTTTCCTTTCAATTAGGCGTGTGAGACAAAGTTGCGAAGTGTAAGAAAAAATCACTTAGCAGTCAGAGTAGCATCTGGGTCCATAGTCCAAATAAGATGTTACATTTAGAGCCTTCAGTTTTGCAATAGAAACATATTTGCATTACACTTAATAAAGATTACCGAGAGCATCTAACAGAAAACACTTTGTATGCTACAAGGAAATATTCCTTAACATGAACAATACAAATTGAGCTTATGTTATACAAAGAATAACAGATACTTCGAAGCGAGGGTTTATGTTCGAAGAAAGCGGCACACGCATCAGTGTGTTTTTAAAAAATTATTAGTCATTCGATTGGATAATACAACTATCGACAGTGTTGAACTGCAAGATACGCAGTTCAGCATTGAGATATCATGATTATATCTAGTGTAACATAAAGTAAAAAGTAGGTAGTCCTAAACTCTCATTCGTTCAATTTCAGTACGTTATGAGTGTGCATAATTAATAACATAAGTTATGTAATATCAGTCGCAATGAAAGACAACTTCATTATGTACGGTGGAATAGACATTCTAGGTCATTTATAACCAAAAATATCGACTGACGTGACATTAAGTTTGGAGAAGGCATGCCATTTAAGCGCCTTCATAACTGTCAAAATTTAACAAAAATTACGTGAAACAGAGTATAACAGCAGCTACCAAGACGCGGAAGCGACCGTAAGCAAGCAGTCCTACGCTGACGAATAGTTCACTTGATAGGTAGGTCAATGGTTGGTGATCAGTCGTATAATCAATATGCGTGGGTTAGGCACCTAATGCCTCGTCGAAGTCTCCGTAAGCGGTGGCCGGGGCTGTGACCCACAAAGTAAGACGCGCAGACACCTGGCACAGAGTCGAACCTGGGTACCGCTAGACCAGTCACGTGTCGGTCACGACGCGAACAAATGTCCCGGGTGGTCGCCCGGGGCGGGAGCTTACCCGGCCGTCGTCGTCAGGAATCTCCGCTCGTGCTACAATGGGTCGCGCGTCAACGACAGGCTACGTATGCATCATCCGTCACATAGCAGGAGATGGTTTGCTGCAATCACTACAGGGGAATATTGTAGCGGTTCCATATTATACCCAATCGCCGATTCTGTCTGTTCAAATCATTAGCATAGCACCGAATTTTTTTTATTTTGCATAGATTGGATTCAGTGCCTTACGGGCACATCTGCAACTCTTCTTCACGGTTAGTGATCAGGTGAAAAACTGTTGACATATGACATTGCAGTGTATGTCCACAACTTTTCACTAAATAATTTACTCTTATCGCAAGAATCTTTCAATTACATTATTTATAGTAAGTGATGGATGTCCTTAACTCTAGCGCGTTTTGGGGTTATAACCGCAAAGCATAGACGTGTGGTGTTGCAGTAATCTTATTCTCATTGGTACAGTTAAAAGAGCAACGCATCTGCACAAATATACGCTGTAAATTGCTTTATTGCTATTGTTTGTATTATAAATGTAATCTTCCGCAAATAGGAAACTCGTAAGAATATTTCGTTCCGTCTTATTTTCAAAACAGTGTAGCATTCTGCGTCACCTTTTATGCGTTCACAGACGAATTAAACATGTTCAATTGTGGTACACCATAGTTAGCATATGGGCACACCAGTAACGAAATGACAGCATAGGACCTGGACACATTAGAGAAGGGACTGAATATGATAGGAAACTCAAAGAGCCAATTGGAGAACCTACCTCTTCACCATTGGCCGCCTAGACAACCAACCACATGGGGACCCCTGAGCATGTCTTTAAGAGCCTCACCCAACCGAGACGTTGGTTTCTTGGCGCTATCGTCTAGACCCTTCTACTCTTTGCGAGGCGGGGGACAATACCACATTTGTAGTCATGACTTCCGTAATCCTGCTCAGCCACGATGCATGCAATTATTTTTTAAAATAATTAAGCCCGTTCAAGGTGTATAGTAATCTTGTCTTGAGACTCGTCTCCTGCAAGTCTAGATAATAACATACATTCTGAAGAGCCTTCAAAACTGTGCCAGGGCTCGTCAGAGAAGATAAATGGAGAACTTTATGTTGTTTTCGTGATCCTGAAGATGCCAACTGCGTTGAAAAACGAAACGTCGCTTTCTGCAATAAACCATTATATCCGGCTCCAGCTTAGAGTGAGTGAGAGAGATTTTGGTCAGCACTAAACATAGATGTGCGCTAGTGAGGTGTGACATGATGTGACTGTGGAGCAGCGCCGGAATGAGAGGGCGGGGGAAACGGGAGATCCCCGAGAAAACCCGCCGACCAGCGGCATCGTCTGGCACGATTCCCACATGCGAAAATCCATAGACCGACCCCGCAGGGAATCGAACCCGGATCGCCTTGGTGGGAAGCGAGAGGTCTGACCCCTCGGCCACCGCGACCCCTCCGGCTAAGGAACCAAGACAGTCCTACTACACCTGTTACGTTACATTGAAGATTGCCACAGAGAAAAAATAAATTACTTTGTATGTTTACAAAAAATATTTTAAAATTAATTTTAAAAAATTGAATGTTACATGACATGCTTGGACATATACAAATATGTCTGTATATTTACAACCATTTTGTGTTTCAACAAATATGTTTTATATATTTTCAGCTAAAGTCTTGCATATTTTACAGCAATTGTTTGAAACGACACAATTATATTTTGGCAACCAGTCTCGAAAATTTAAAACTACTAAACATTTTGTAAATCGTGACAGAACTTCGAAGGTAATTTTGTTTCACAACGATAAATCTGCTCATATAAATGTATCCCTCTAGTCTCCTCAAATATCTGGAAAAATTCCACCACTTTAATGACCCGGGCATTCTTCTTGTAGTGCCTGGACTGATAAATAATTTTATTTTAATTTACAAGCTTTGCCTGTTAAAACAACGAATATTTTTACTGTGCAGACAGAAATTTCTCCACGATTAATCAAAGTAGCGTCCCTACTCATTGCTCGCATTGCCGCAAGATCATCGCGTGAAGGAAAGTGTTAAAACTCTTCATAATTTTGCTGTCGATACTGCTTGTGGCAACGGCAGACATGGTATATGAGAGAGGCGCAGGTGAACTGTGGAGGACCGAAGAGCCACTGGAAGATCTCGGCTCATCTCTCACTCGAAGGCATGCAGCAGGGTCGGGAGCTCGTAAATTAACCGCAGTAACGAGACTGGTCGTGGGCGGTGCGTGTTGCCCGCAAATGACAGGGTTTCACCCACCGCACAATGGCGCCGGCGAAATATTAATAACTCCCGCCGCGCCATGTGTGAAAGAAGAGCGAGAGAGAGAGAATGTACAGAGGTGGCAGGAGAAGAAAAAGCACCCGTCGCTGATGACTCGAGAACAGCAACAGCTGCTTACTTCCACAGCAGCCAAGAAGCAATTCTCCTTCGGCGGGGAAACTTTTTTTTGCACTAGCTGTCTTAAAAACAGACGACGCGGAAGTCGAGTATTTTCCGCTGCTCCACTTCTCCAGTGGCTGGATGGTTCTGCGAAGTAACGACTTATTACGTTCCCGTACACATTCGGTAGCCTAGTACTAAATGTTTGCTACTGAGCAATCGTTACTTAACATTATTACTGACAACACTCCTTGTATGAAGCGATACACAGAACATGTGCCTTACGTGAAATATTCAGTTAGGAAACGGAAGAAAACCTAAATCTTTAAAAATTCTAATTAAATCTAACTTTTAAAATAACTTAATTAACCAATGATTTTCGAAAGTAGTCTTGGTTAACGGTGCAATGCTCTAATCACATGACAAAAAAAAAACACACTTTATACATCTGCTTACTAAAATTAGCAATATCTGTGAATCAAACGTAGAACATCCAAGTCCACTCCAGTTAGTCGGTGCATTTTATCAGTGCGACGTATCGTAACAAATTCGTGTCTTGCATCCCTGATGTTTAACATTACGTCAGTTAAATTATGCGAGTAGCGTGACATATTTGTAAGTAACGATCCAGTTCTTTCAGCTTCACGGAATCGCCGTTCTTCAGCGCTAACGAGTAGAATGTGTTTATTATGGATCTGCTGACATGGTGCGAAGTGCAAATTTTGCATGAATCAATCCAGAGGTTGGGATCGAACCGTCAGCTGCCTTAGAAATACGGTGGTTGGAAGTGATATTATCAACTTGAGCGCGCGCGGATGGGGTACATTTGCCATTGCAAGCATACACCGTCGTCCAGGAGAAAAGTTTGTCTTACATAATAATTACTTAGTTATTGATCAAATGTTGTAACCATGAAAGAGCCAAAAACATTCAATTTTCAAATAATGTTATGAATGTGTATCGTATGTTTGGTTTTATTTTACCTATCGTTTATGAAGATAAATTGGAGCAGTAATAAAACTGTGTGAAAATTTTAACTAGAGAAGAAACAAATAACACAACCGGTTTAATAAACATTCCAACTAAGCATTAGACAAAATATATGACAATGGAGCATTGAGTATGCATGCGACTGTACAAAATAATTATTAAGTCCGTGAAGCGTTTTAAAAAAATCGGTACTCGTACATTGTTATGAAACTTGTAATAAATAGCACTGTACGAAAAAAAAACTTTCTAATATATTATTTTGTATTTTTATAAATGTCTATGTGTTCTCCCTTCGTCGCACAAGACACTTTTAATTAATTTGTGATTACACCTGACCAAATAAATCGGGATAGACGGTATGAATAGTTGTGGTAGTCATGTCATCGAGGTTGTGTGGTAGAAAAAGAACATAAACTTTATCCTTGACACCCAGCGAATTTTCCTGATAGGATTACGTCAAGTCTGGAGAACGTGATGGCAGAGGCCTGGGTGTGCATTCATTAACTTCACATCTAGCAAAGATCGTCACTTGTCACAGTCTTTAGAGAGTGATACAGATAGTCACTCGTGAGCGACGTTATATATCGTATTCTGCAACACCTCTATTTATGGGCAGATCCCGATAAAGTGGGCACTTATGAAGACAATTCCGTCTAGAACAATAGTTAACAAATATTATTTATTGTTGCCTCAGATGCTTAACTTTTGAGTATGATATAATCTATACACATTGATGATTAACTAGGGTGCTTTGTTTATAATAAAAAGTGGCAGGAAAGTGTAAATAACATAAAAACAATAAAGTAACTAGGACTCCAAAAGTGCTCCCTTTATCCCAAAACAACTATACTACGATCTCAATAAGCCAGGCTGAGCTGTAGGCTGTACCCGGAAAATTTTCGTTCTTTTTACTAAATTAAATATTCTCAGTTTTCACAGCGGGTTTTTTTAAAGATGAATCATATTTGTTCCTTTTTAGATATCCGATTAAAAGTTATAACATTAATTTCATTCGTCTCTAAAATCATTCATCTCTACTAGGAAGGCAGCAGCACTAGTCTACTGCATTAGTGTACCTCTCGATCAAGATATTGGAACAGACGTACTGTATTTAACTCGCTGTTTGCATCGGCAATATAATTTAATATACACAGACCTACAAGAAACGAAATGGATTTCATATTTTAGGGAATATAAAGTTATATAGTTTTGTCTTCTCAGCCACATTTCAATCGGATTTTGTTTCCCTATTATGATGGCTGTAGAACGTAACTTAAAAATATCGGCCATTTTCATACACTTTCTCTCGTAACAGCGGCCATTACATAAAGACAGCCACAGGGTCGTTTTAAATAACTGAGTACGAATTCCCGTCGTAAAGACAGTGGGCGCCTTTGTATAAAGATCGTATAAGGGCCAGAAAAAGTTACAGAATAGGCCCCATGGTCAGAGTCCGCTACGCTGCCGATCCAGCGACGTGGCAACGTCTTATTCAGATTACATTGTACAAAACTGTGTAAATGTGAAGCGCCCCCATCCTGCTGTAAGATGAAATCAGTAATCCGCTTTCAGTTGTGGCATCAACAAAAATTCGTGGAATGACGAGATAGATCACATTGGTAACAATTCTTTCAGCGAAAAAGGGACGGAAAACATCTTGCTGAAGAGACCGAAAAAATTCGTGGGTTCACTGGCGTATATAAGCAAGCCTCCAAGAATATATGTTAACAAAAGCAAACAACAACTTCTCATTGGCTGCTAGCTGGTTCGGTGTCCTCTAGGGCCAGTTACAAATGTGACACGAACTTTCTGTTGTTTGAATTCTAACTTGTTTCCCAAAGGAAAACACGAATTTTTCAAGTCGTTAAGATTAGAACACGCTAACTTCCGACGAATCCCGAAAGTCCTCGAGGATCACGTGGGTATGATCTAGTCACCGTGTGTAATATAGGTTGACAATTCCTGAAATATGAAAAGTTTCTCTGTCGCAGATGATCAATGTATGGTACAAGAGTCTTCATGTTTCACATGGCTATACAGATCAATGTAGTACTGCAGTCGGTACGATTTGTCCTTGGCTTGGAGAAGCTGCAATGTGTATGCCTTCGCTCTCGATCGTTTACGAAGGACAGTCTTCGCTCTTTTTTGAAGGATGTTCGATTCTGAACTAGCCCGATAGATTTACTTTCTGTGACTACACTGCATCACTGCCCTCACACGGTCCGGTGTCTGTTCCGACACGCCAGGTCAGCCAGATCGTTCAACCAACCAATTCTCCTCGAATCTCTTGTACCACTTCATTATGCTTATGCACTGGCTGCTTTCTTGTGGTTCTCGGTACGGCACATGCACAACCGATTGGCAACAGCCGAATTTTTTAGCACACTAAATCGCTTTCCCTACCCGGTTCGTCGCTGTTACAGCTATGCTATACGATTACGTAGAGCACCTGCCGACGCTTTTCACTAGTACTCGTCAGCGCCACTTAGAAAGAATAAACTTTTAAGTGCTTGTTTTTAATGTAGTGTGCCATTACTAAAGACTGTAAATTTCGCGTTAGCAGACTGGACTCCCAAGTAACTGTGTGCTCACCTATCTCCTGCTGTTGGCCGACAATTTATGTCGCATCGGCATGCCTGAAGGATTCTGTCAACCAATGATCTAACATCAACGGTAAAATACCCAGTATTCTGCAATGCGAATCACGGAGAAACAGAGGCCCGGAGACCATAACGTCACGGAGCGGGTTCGGGTACGTATAGATCAGTGAATTATAGCTAGGGAACCTTATTTTTGGTGATAAGTTCTCTGCACCAGTTTGATTCAGTGCCTCCCCCATGTGCACATCTGCGACTCTGCTTCATGGTAAGTGATTGGCTGAATTTAACTATCACGCGTCTTAAAGTTTTGCTGCAAATCACGGGCGTGTATCATTCGCAGTAACCGTATTATGACTAATAGAGTCAAATGAGAAACGTCGTTACACAAATACACTCTACCAATGATAAACAAGCAGAACTGCAGAAGTGGAACTAAGGCATTGTCACAGGTTGGTGCACAAATATTTTCGCGAAAATCAGGGGTCCCTAATTATAGCCTGTCGCCAAAAAATAACGCTAAATTTGCAGGTCTGCAGAAATTACTAGAGACAGGAGACATCGAAAATATTTTTGCATCACTTAGTTGCAGTGCCTCATGCGCACATCTGCAGCTGTGCTTCGTGGTCAGTGATGGGATATTTTAACTCCCGCAGTCTTGGAGTTCTATCCACAAATCACATACATGTGATGTCGCAGTTAACCTTGTTTTGATTGCCAAAGTAAAATGAAAGACGACACTGCACAAATACCCATAACTAGGGCTAGGAATATTTCGCGAGTTCAACGACCAAAACGCTAGAATCCATTATCCTATGTATACCGAAGCCCTACCATTTGTCCATTACCTGCTACTTATTCAGACATCAGACAATGAACGAATAGACGGGGTTTGAATATACATATGACATTGGATTCTAGCATGCAGGTCATTGAACTCGCGAATTTTTTCTAGCCCTACCCATAGCCAATAGCAGGACTCCAGATATGCACGTAAGGTACTGAAAGTGGGGCAAAAGTATTTTTGCATAAACTTCCGGTCTTCAATAATTACCTTCATGTTACCATTTACGTGCATTAGTTTTTAAAACTTTCACAGACTTCATCATTAGCTTGTAGGCCTATATAAGACTTAATCCTACGTGTCTTGACGAAAAACTAGAAAAAGTAAGTTTTTGGTTTCTTTCAAAAAGTATTTTTTTTTTTTTTTTTTTTTTTTTTACGTTTTGCAGTTATAAATGTCTTGTATATTAAATTTTATCTCTGTAATGTGCAGCAGGCTTTGAGTAAAATATTTTTGACGCTGACAGAAATCGAAATTTCCGAAACAGATTAGTTACCGCTGCTGATTTCTCGCTTGATAATGGATGCACCCTACGATTAAGTAGGTAACTTTCCTACTGGATACATAAGAAAATAAGCTGTATATTTAGTTTGGCCACACATTATCGCACGGAAACCTCAATAAAGGTCAAAATGAGAAATTATGAAAATAATATTAAAATGAGAATTCCGTCAGTAAACAAACCAGACATGTTGCCCACAGATGAGACATCCACTGTTGTGAAACCAAACATCGTTCTGGATCCCAGACAACTTCCTAGCCTGGAATTACTCCATGCCCTTCGTTTCTAACCACAAGATCACGTCCCTGGAAATGTTCTGGGTTCTTGTAAAAGACGCCGGGGACGTGAAAAGTCTTTGAAGCCCGTCTACATCCACTATATTGTGCTTATGGGTTTGTAGTTATTTTTTTTATTTTTATTTTTCATAATTTAAGCGAATCAATATCGAAATCACGTTTACACCATGTCAGCTGCTGATCGTACGATATTATATTTAAATAGCTTTACAAATCAGTATATAATTCTGTGCAATGCTTATTTCGACCAAATTTCACTCAAATAGAATACCAAATTTGTGCCATAGCGTGAAGTACTTTAACAACAAACTGCAGTCACAATTTCATCACTTACTTTTTTGTACAGTAATTCTAAATAAGGGAGGTATAATTCGAATATGGTGAGTGAAGAACGCATAACTTGCTTAAAATAGTTAATTCTAAAACTCAAAGAATAGTAACTTTTATCTCCTATTGTCAAGCGCACTGTCTGACTGGATTATGACTTCAGGTAACTGTAATAGTCGTCGACGGGTCAGTGATACTCGTATGTTGCCGCAAATTTACGTGGTGACAGCGAACACGTTGTTGTAGTCTGTCTGGTCCTGTAGTAGGCTATACATCAAACGGAATACAAGCCATTGTTCCGAGAACAATGATCACACTACGAGAAGTTGTGTCGTGTTGGCGAGGAAAAGGTCAAGAGAGAAGATGATATGATGGCGTCGACGAACAAGGAAATGCTGTGAGGGACGACACAGATGGAACTTTCGGCAACAGTAACATTTCGAGTAAGTGTTGTAGGCATTTCTAACGTGTTGGTGGAAATTGTGACACTTAACTTCAGTGGAAACGTCATAGCGTTACACCCTTATCTTGTTCTGGCCAACAGAAAACGAAGTTTTCTCTAGTTAACCAAAAAATATATCCTTATTACACTGGAAGCAAAGCAGACAAAGAGAAAAATAAAATAATCGGGAATTTGTGCTGGAGTCTATGTACATGTGCCAGAAGACGGGAACAGATCTCAGATCCAGAAATGTTGCCGTCTATTGTCACCGAAGGAAGCCTGATAATTTTTTTTTGTCTGTCTTCTCTTTGTTGCGTCGTTTACATCCGTTCGTGTCTCTTGTCATTTGTGTTGCCATCGTTGTCCTCGTACATTTTTGTTGCCATTTTTCGTTCACCTTACACTATTTTCTTGTCTTTTGTGTCTTTTTTTTTGTGTCGTCATACGACGACTATATTCCAATACGAAATTAATGTGTGTAATCGTTCTATTTTATTTTTGTTTTCGTGTCGTTTTTCGGGATTTGGCTGTATTCTTTCCGGAATGGTCTGTGTGTTATAGGTCGTTCGGGATAAAATGTGCACTAAAGATTTAACCTTTAAAAGAAAATGACTAACTATTACTGCGTGTATCTCAATATTAATATTAGTTACCTTACTCGATTTACGGTTGGCAGCGAATTGCCGAATGTAGTTCCGTGAATTTTCCTATTTAAATGCAACATCACTGAAATAATATCAACTGAAATTGTTATATTTTTATTTTATATAACTAATAAACTTATTTTTATGAAACTTCATAGGTTCCTACAGATTGCACAATTTGCCGTACACGCACAGACATCAAGTGACGTGACCAGAGAGGTTTGCCATCGGTAACCGTTACGCGCGGAAACATACGAATTGGCTGATAATAGAAATTTAGCAGGGTTTTTTTTTATTTGAGAACAGTTAATACTAGATTTTATATTTTTCTTTGCTTTTTGTTTCATTGTAGGATTTTTCTGAAACACGGCAAAATTTGCTCTCCATTGGCGTAAGTTACGTCAGTAAAAACTGTTCAATTTATGTTACTAACACTTTGCAAGAATCGTTCAAAGATCACTGTATTAAACTTGTACATGTTCTTACGACAGCATTATTGTGCAATCAAAAAATTGTCGTACAGATTTGGCATATTGACACGCCAATGTCAAAATTTTAGTTTCTTTTTATTTCCTTAAATAAATAAGAAAATTCTCAGCTAAAAAATTCCATGAAGAGGTAAATTAAATGCTCAATATTGATTGTTTGAAATTTTTCTGTGACTAATTACTTTCAATGATGACTATTAACATTTCTTTCACAAAATTAAAATATTTCCACTAATTATTACGTAGTTGTAAGCCTACTTATATTCGTTGTGAATTATCTCGCTTTTGTCTATGAAATTTTTTATCGGTATTTTACGTAAATAATAACAAATTTTAGTAAACAGCATGACCGTGGCTGTAGTGTCAATTAAGGAAAACACCTGTAAGTGTCGGCAACTGCAACCTTACCTGGTAACAACGCACCGGTTGCCACTGGGCTTATTTCCTCTGGAGTGTTTATTTATTTGTTTTCGTAAATGTTAGTATTAAATATATGTTTGAATGATTCAAGATAAAATACGTATTTTAAACCCCTTCTGCAGCAAATTTCAGACATCATATAGACTAGTTCCTTAATATTGTATTCCAAACAGGTGTACATAACTAATACAGACATGATTGTGAATTTGCAATGAGTAAATAAAATAGTGTAAACGGCTGGGAATAAGTAATATATTTCAATCATAGGAGCACCAAAGGAAGGGATGGGGAGGCGCATGAAATTAAGCCTAAACTCCACTCACCTTCGAAACGTTAGGAACTTTGTTTATGTAACGTATGGCATTTCATACAGTTTAAAGTTTTACAAAAATGTAGTAATAATAAAAATAATTAGATTTTATAATATGTCACTATTCAGGAACTTTAAACATTATGAACACGAATAATTATTACTATTGTCTGGAATATTTAACTTACAATATTATTCCGAAAACTATCCCTAGGTACGCCAATGGATTGTAAATACTTTGTTCTGACTTGGAAACTTTTTAACAGAAAATATGTTATAACAGGCGAGGTATAATCTGTACACAAGTTTGCTTGATTTTGAGATTTTCTTCTGAGAAAAGTATCTGGACACAGTATCGCAGAGATCACATTCTTCCGGGAAGTCGAGATGTTTTAAAGGTGAATACACAGGAGCTGGCACGTATATTTCTCAGAAGAGAAATGACAAAATCACGCGATCTTTTACTGTACAGACTAAAGGTGCTGGTGTCATCTCCACGTGGGGCGGAGTCGCATGAACCAGTCTGATGAGCAGAGCCGTGGTGAGGTGTTGGTCTGTGTCTGGCGCTCCGGTCGTGTTATCGTACAAGCAGTGGGAGGAGGCGTCTTTTGTTTACCAGCAGGTGGGACACACCCCATCACGTGACCAGAGAGTTTTTAACAGTTGACTCACGCAGCCGAGCCAGACGGCGCGCCGGGGGGAAAACAACAAAATACACGTCTGTGCACGATGTACGTGCCCCACCTCGTCTTTCACACACCCTCCTCCCTTGCAACCCCCTACAACAATTTGTCTTCTTTTTACCGCACTCCGTGGTGCATACATAATGCAGGACAGCGGCCTATACGTGGAATAGGGAGGGAATCTGTCTTCGTGCAAAGGGAACGTTCCCAGGAATCCTCCTGCCTGCCGCATCTGCTTGTTTTTTTCGTCTTCGTACGCACGTAATGACACGGTTCCACCGAACAAAAGACAATGAATGGTGCCTGAGGGACAAAAAATATCTTGTCTGCAGTCGGTGTGGAGGACCTGCCAATGCTAACTTACAGTTGTGTTTTTCGGGATATCGGAGTCTAAAGTTTGGAACGCAACAACAAAAATAAGAATTTGCTTTCATAATGATCATACGGTATATTTACGGTAAAGCGAGTACTTTATAAATCCTGGCTATTTTTTCTTTATCAGCCGATTAGTATATTTCCGTCACTTGTTAGAACGAGAAAAAACTGTTTAGAAATAATAAACAAATTGTACATAATTCGTGATGCCACATTTGATTGCCATTCCTGACAAAATATTCTTCCGAAGTGCCAAGTTCACCGTGAAAGAAAGAAGGGTTAAATAAATGGGAAATGTCTAGTGATCCACATTATATAATGATATTTTTCCAATTATTGTCCCACTCCATATTACTGTCGTCAACGCTTTGTTTTTGGGGTACAAACTTCTGGTTTCGAGTAACGTATTGTAATTGAGTTTGTCAGTTTGAAATTATAAAATTAGTAGGATTTTTCTTCCCCCTACACTTCCTCGATGTACTGTCTGTTGTCATAATGTTTCTACCAGTCAGCTGCCAGTGGTCCCAAACCATCAAGTCGACAGTTCTAGAAAGAACTTGACATTGTTGTACCGGCTACATGCTGTGTAACGTTTTACTGCTATGACTTCCCAACACAACGTAATGAACACACCGCGGAGAAAAGTAAAATGGCACTTAATTTTTGTACTACAAAACAAAATTCCTCTTTAGAGATGTCGATGCCTTCACTGACGTGTACAGTGTAAAATTAGGACATGCCGTTACGTATACTTTCTGATTTATTAATTTTAACTTATTTATGCACAAAACGGCACAGATTCAAAAAGACTGCAAGGGAAGTATCTAAATGCTATACCACGTTGGACGTGTATTGACGTATGTAGGCTACAAGAAAGCCTTACTTGCGCTAAGGATATTTCTACTACAGGTTAGAAAGAAAATACGTTTTCTTATGGGAGAACTTGGCACACGGAACATTTCTGCCACTAGTTTCGCTTCAATCGCTAATGTACCAGATAAATACGAAACCGTTGTAAAATGAAATTTAAATAATCTTGGAAATGGTAGAAACAATGTAATTTATTTTTAAAGTAAAAAAAACCTATTTTGCGTTTTAAATTATCAACTTAATGTAACTAAAATTCTGGAGAATACTGTGATTGGTCAGTTTGGCGCACTACCGATACCAGCGCTCAAGCGCAGAAATTTTTCCTGTACCGAACTATTACACAGAAAAAAATGTTTTGTAGTGACTGCAAAATATTTTGTCAATTTAGTCCCTACCAAACATTTTTGTGGTGAACACCGAACATTTTGCAGTGTTCAATAAATTGTTTGTTGGTGATTACAAAATAATAAATAATCCAACAAGATTTTTTGTGGCCGCTACAAAATATTTGGTATTCACCATTAAATTATTTGGTAGGGTCTAAATTGACAAAATATTTTGTAGCCACTACAAAACTGTTTTTTCTCTGTGTAATATTGATATTTATAACCTGTAGTAGAATTAACCTTGCTTGTACTAAGGTTTTATGTTAACGTTATGGCGATAACACATTAGTAGGGTTATGCTTCATGGTTGTTGACAGCGTCTCTCTGCGAAGTGACGCCTCTCATTTGACAGTGTCAGTCACAATAACTGCGACACAATACGTTTGTGATTTGCAAGTCGAACCCCAAGACACGTGAGAGTCAAAACATACAATCACTAACTATGAAGCACAGCTTGGAGCGCGAGGCACTGAAACTGTGGCAACAATTATTTTCGCAAAACTGTCGTGTAATTGTATGGAAATGCTGACAGGAAGAATATTAATTTAGTTGTTTTCAAAATATTATTTTCTAAAAACACACAAACAATTGACGTGGGTAGAGTTTGTTGATGATACCAAGGAAAATAAAACAAGTAGCAATTGCTACGAAAGTTTTGGAAGTAAATATTATAACATTTCATAATATTCTAGCATACACTTAAATAAGACGTTGTGAAAGCTACGCGCATATGTCTTGTTCAATAAATTTAGAAATTCGGTTGCAGCAGCTTTAATATTTCCCAATTTAGGTGATAATCCTGAGTCACGGGAAATAAAATAAAAATAAAAAAACTACCTCTATGGTAAAATCCTGAGGATTTTGAACATTTCTGAAAAAGTCAGGGCGAAGCAACCTTGTACTCAATCGACCTATCTTCTCATGTTTTCTGGCAGGGAACAGTAAAATATGTAATATATACAGCTTACAGTATTTTATCGCGACCTGAACGTTTGGAAATGGCAACATATTCCACCGACGAAACAAATATTTTTGTCGCAGTTGCGTAAACTAAAAACAGATGCAGGCAGACACGTGCTTAAAAAGTACGCATGACGTGTTATTTCCGTACATGTACGTGACGGCACAGTTGCCAGACACATGAAGACCTAGCAACGTTCCGTGCGTGCTGAGCTAAACATCTCTCCGTGCAGGCAAGGTCGCACTTTACTGTCAGCACATGTCAGGGCTGAAGGATTTCGGCGGTCATAGTGTAAAATAGAAAAGTGCGGGTGTAGTAAATGAATCTACCTGCTGTTGAACTGCTCATCACATACCATTTCAACCAACGAGCTATATAGTTAACATAGAGGGGCGAAAACGCTTCCAAAGTGAAGCCCAATTGAACGGCTGTTTTGACCCCAGAAAACATGGCGAACAGCAGTGTGGCCAACATTATGTTAAAAATCCGTCATTATGTTCGCATAAAATCCGTTACTTTATAGCTCTACTATATTCCCGCGAAACACAGGGAAAAATGCCAATAATTATTGTAATATATTATACTGTAATAAAGTTTAAATTAGCATAATTGCTCTCGTCTCTCGACCGGAAATAAGAGTCCGCCATTTTATCTAGAGTCAAAATACCACGTTCAATTGGGTTTCACCTCACAGTCTTGGAGATTGCTGTTTCCGTCCCTCTATGTTTACTATATAGCTCGTGATTTCAACATACAACAAGTCACTACGGAAAGGAACATTTCGTGAGTTCAACGCCCACATGTTAGAATCCATTGTTCTATGCATGCTCATGCCTGTCTATTCGTTCATTGTCTGCTGTTCCAGCGAGTAATAGTGAAGCGAAGAATTTTTGTTCAGAACTTAACATCTAGTTCTTTGACGCCCGTGAGGGGGTGATATGATGTATGGAGCAGCGCCGGAATGTAGGAGCGGGGTAAACGGGAGATCCTCGAGAAAACCCGCCGACTGGCGGCATCGTCCGGCACGATGCTCACATGCGAAAATCCGAGGACCGGAATCGAACCCGGATCGCCGTGGTTGGAGGCGAGTGCTCTGCCACTACGCCAACCGCCCCCCTCCCTCAAGTTAGTAGGAGCTAATGGACAAATGGTCGGGGCTTATGTATACACAGGTCAGTGGATTCTAATATACTTTCCTCTTCCGATGGATACCTGTCCCTACCAGTCAAATGGTTCCACACGCAACTGAGAGTTCTGTATTGTCACTGCTAATCACCGGTTGCCCTAGAACACTTCATGCTTCGCCACTGTGTGTGATAACTAGAGGCATGCAAAACTCGCGTTATTTGCGGCCAACAGTCTAGAATCCAAACGGCTGTAGGCTTGTTCGACGTCTTTCGTTGGAGGACAATATCTTGGCCTTCCACGGAGAATGCTCCTGGCCAGTAATTAAAAGTTCACGGTAGAGTGACCTGTCTCCTGTGAAGCTATCACTAGAGACATGAAAAAAATTCGCGTTATGATTTGGTAGCAGACTAAACTTCACTTTCCTATACTTAACAGAGCAGTAAAAATTCGCAGATACTTTCCAGGTCAGGTTGAACGCCAATTATGTATACTTCATTGTCATGTCTGTGACTTGCTGGCGGCTGTTACGAAACGCGTTTCACTACTGCAAGCCAGTAGTAAATAAAGAAATAATGCGAAGTGCTATTGCTTGCTACCTGCTTGTACGGTTATAAGCTAATAGATAATCGATTGTGGCCAGTGGGTGTATAGGATTGACAAGTCTAGGCTGCTTTCAGATGAATCCGCGAAATTGACGTACCTCTAAGCATGATCTGCGATTCAGTTAGCCATAACTTTTATGTGTTGTCATTTACGTGTGGTACGTCTTTACAGAGATTGGCCTCTGCCGTGTGATCATTCTCCGCGGCAAGTCAGGACAATATCGGCCAGCGGGAGAAGTCGAACGAGCCTATAGTCACTTGCAGTATAGTCAGCTGGCAAAAAATAACGCGAATTTTGCGTGTCTCTAGCTGTCACACTTATACAGTGGCGAAGCGTGAAGTGTTCTAGGGCAAACGTTTATTAGCAGTGACTATACAGAACTCTCAGTTGTGTGTGGAACCATTTGACTGGTAGGTACAGGTACATTATTCAGCCAGTAGCATGTAAGAGGCGAGTATCTAATTCTCAGTAATACACATAGGTCTCAGAAACACAACTGTCACGTGTTCGAGGTGTATAGTCGGGTCTCATACTGCTTGCCTTGGAACACGTCCACGCTTCGTCACGAGCACGTAAATGACATCATATAGAGGGCCGATGTGCGCTTATATGTACAGGGCCGTCAATTCTAGCGTGTCGCCAAATAATAACGCGAATGTTGCAGGTCCTTACTTATTAATATAGTCTCTCGTAATAGCAGCGCAACAAACAACAGGTCGCTGCAGTGGTGGCTCGAGGGTTGTTGCCAGGGAGGGCACAAGTTGCCGAGAACTGTACACTCGTGTGAACGCACCGCCGTATACAACTGACCATGAAATATCTACTGGCTACTTGTGTTGTGATCAGTCAGTAATAAGCGGCACCTACACACCAGCGTGTCAGTGGCTGTAGCGTCAACTAGCGCACAGCCCTATACAATTCTCTGCAACTTGTGCCCTCCCTGCCAACACCCTACAAGCATCCACTGGGTCGCTGTATCTGGTATGTGTAAAGCCCAATACGCATGGTTATCTTTTTGAACAAGAAGGTGAACAGCAACTTCTTGTTCAAGGCAACTTGTATCGTGTGAATGGCCGACTTGTATGCAAGTAGCGTGCATGCAAGATCTTGCATTCTATAGCTAGAATAATTTAGAGGCGGTTCTAATATTCATGCAACTTCCCGTGCAAGTCGTTTGTTTATATTTTCATGCGGCTCGTTTACGTCCGTTAATATATTCTAGATAGTATTTATTTGAGGGTAGAACACAAATTGAAGCCTCGTATAGGCACAAAACTTTATTTTTCTTTTTCTATCCTGAATATAACTGATTTATCTCATAATTTAAAATGACAAATTCCATATCCTTGTTATTTTTTATAGTAAGAAAAATCACAAAATTAAAAAAAATAATATAAAAACAAAAAAGGGCCTCGTATTTCTAACCTTATTTGGTATATAGGCACATTCAAGCTAGTACGCAAGTACTACCGTGTGTACGGTACGTTCATGAAGTATGTATACAAGGGATTGTAAACTTTCTTGTTCACCTTTCCATGATCACCTTGGTGTAAAAGAAAGAGGTCCGTGTGTATTGGGTTTAACGCAGCAGTCTGTGTCTGAACTTTTGTCGCCAAGTGATCTGTAAGCAATTCTGTTCAAGTATGATACGAAGTAAGTCAATTTCAGAGGCACACTTACAGCTTCAGATTTGGGGAACTCGATTCTCTCCCAGAGGCAGTATAAAGCTGGAAATAAAATTCAAGATAGTTTAGCTGTATGCTGTACTTCAGTCCCGTGCGAAGACTGTTCAATAAGATGATTTGCGGGTAGATGAGTGTTGCAAGAAATCTACTATTTTCGACATTAGTGTTATCTCACGTCTGTACGTGTTATCTACGGTGCCGTTGGACTGTACATTAAATCGAATGTGAACTCTTAATACCATGATGCAGTACAAATCTTCATTGAGTCGGAAGCCATCCTATAACTGTTTATGATTCACACTGGCAAACCACATTTTAGATCAGCAGGTACTAATATTTTGCAACATACTGCGAGACAGGCAATTAACATCCTGAGCACAAATACGTATGCATTTTTACATTATTGGTAACATAATTTTTTTCAAGTGCACTTACAAAATCGTTAGAAAATAAATTTCATGCGTTACACGAATTTTGATATCGCAGAGTATGGACAACATTTTGTTAAATAAACTTCACTTAGAAGTATATTATAAGCGCGAAAGCTAAGGGTTTCAGCAGTTATAAATTCGTGTACACCACAGCTGTTGTCTCCACAATTATTTGACATCGTAAGAGAAAAAAAAAGCAGCTTGCAATACAAAGTGTCGTCTGACTTCACTGTAATATAATAGACATGAAGCTTATTGGTACGTTCGACGCCTTTAGAATTATTTCACTATTGAATTTAATTCTGTCGGAAGCAAAAGTGTCGAGTCATCTGCTTACAATTATTTTCCATATTAGAAATAATAACTCCAGGAGAATGCTGGGATGGTTACTTTGTGCAAGCTATGACAACATCGTACGGATCATGCCTGTTCCTAAGTCTCTGAAATTCGCGTTCCGTTTCTAACGACGTCGTAGCCAACGAAATATTAAACTGTAGTCTTACTTATCTACTTCATATCTTTTAAATGCAATATTAATGGATCAAAATAGTCTAACACCAGAAAGAGATGTTCAGGTTGTTGTCCTTCCAATTAATTTAGTTTCATATATTGTGGTAAAATGCCGTTTAAAAATTCGCTCTTCAAAGGCTTATTTCTTTGTTAATATTAAGTTTGGGCACAATTTTTTTCTCCATATTAGTGCGTGTTGTTTACTTAAGAATTACCTCCCGCGGTTCGTCGGTCGAAACCAGCCCCACTTTCTGCGTGAATATATTTATGGGTGTATATGCGTGCATATATATATATATATATATATATATATATATATAAACACACACACACACGCAAACATACAAACACATATGTATACCTATGTATGTGTTTTCTTACCACTTTCGTTATTTTAGGCCACTAGAAAGTAAGACAGCAGAGGTTACTGGAAATACTAACATGAGTGTACACACAACTTCCCTTGAATGCCTACGCACGTAGAAAAGGTTTCAAATAAACAGGAAGGTGGATACATTAATGCCTAAATATCCTGATAGCGAAGGACTCAGAAGGCGATATACGATTTATAAAAAATTAATAAATACACTGCTTTATGTTTCGGCTAGGATTATTATTATTTATTAATGAATAAATTGTGTACGGAGGTAGTTTTCATGTACCAATTTTTATCACTTTTCGCTAATTAAAACGGCAAAACAAGTTTTCGGACTATTACGCACGTAAATAGGGCAACAAAATGTGTAGTAATAAACGATTAAAAACACAATGTAACGGTTATCATTGTCAAAAGTGAGATGAAGTTTATTTTAAAGAACCATAATCACACACCTAGAGACTAAGAGGAGGCATTTGTTCTTCGTGCTTTATTTTACTAATTAAACTCATTAAACGTGGCAAGTAAATCCAGAAAACTACGAGCAGTACACTCCAAGAATCTGCGAAATCAAAATTAATTTATAGTTGGAATATATTATTGTTTGCAGTGCTGAAATAGTTTTTACATATTTGGTGTTTTTTACGACTACCTTTTCGATGTTTCTGTAATGTTATTTGTCTTTAGTAGCACTGCCATTATGGTCATAAACTATATTTACTTTTCCCTGATCTCTTTGCATATACTATACAAATTATCGAAATACGCTGTTGAACGAGCAATGGCAGGAGTTTCCGATGCGATGTTATTAGATGAATGACAAAATATTGGCCGAGGCAGTGAAACGGGAAGATTTGAGGACTGACTGGCTGCAGCTGTGGGGAGTGGTGGGACATGACATTGGGCGTCTAGACAGATGTAAGTCTTTGTAGCCATGTACATGTTCAGTGGCCTGCCTGTTCACCCGATTTGACGGTTCCAGACTTTTTACTTTGAGCTTACCTCAAGTCCAAAGCTTTCAAGAAAAACCCTCCAAGAACCAAAGATATTTGGAGTGAATAAACCAAGAAATAAACAACAGTTCCATAGAGATGTTACGTAATTTCGCGGATGAATCCACCCTCCGACATTGTGTGCAAAACCAAGGATGCTATCTGAGCGATACCGTGGCCACGGTTGGCACAGTGGCTAGAGCATTTGCCTCCCACCATGGTGATCGGGGTTCGATTCCCGGTGAATTTTCACACGTGGGAATCGTGTCAGACAATGCAGCTGGGTTTCCTCAAGGATTACCCGTTTTTTCCGCCCCTTCATACCGGAGCCACCGCATACTCACATGTCATCCCTCACCAGCGCTAAGGACCTAGAGGAAGGCGCCCGTTCGCTAGCAGGTCTCGTTTTTTTTTTTTCTGAGAAGCTTCTAAACGTGTTTCTAATGTGTGGATCTACGGAAAGAACACACTTCAAACGATAGTGAAATGGTAGTCTCGTAACGTCACGTTTATTAAAAAGATAATTTCGGAGCGCCTCAAAATGGCTAAAAACGGATTTTTCAATATATTATAACTAAACAACTACTCGCGGTATTTGTGTGAAACTACAATAGAAAAGTGTATTGGACTTGGCGTAAAACTTTCCACCAGTAAAATATGGGGTCACCACTGAAAGTGTTAGTCAGGCGAGTACGATACCACTGCACGCCGTTTCAGTATGTTACGCTACGCGATACCGCGGGTACACGTCGTTCACCCTAAAGTGTAGGTCATGAGGCGGAATGAAAATAGCAACCTGTATAAGGGATAGTACCTCAAGCGTTAAAAATTATGTTTGCGTTTCTATATATATATATATATATGTGTGTGTATATGTATTATAGTTATATGTATATATATGTGTATGTGTATGTATATATGTGTATGTATATGTATATATGTGTATGTATATGTATATATGTGTATGTATATGTATGTATATGTATAATATGTCTATGTATACTTATAAATATATATAATATATATATACATATACATATATACATTTATAAGTATACATAGACATATACATACATATACATATATTATATGTATATTATATGTATGTATATATATATACATATATGTATGTGTGTATACATATATATATAGCATTTTGGTCAGATATATATTTGTATACGTCATTAGAACTTACTTATCTACGTACGCCTATAGTATGATGGTGGATTACCAAGAGCGGGATTATTCTGAACCTAGAATATACCTATTATATACATGTGTGACAAATGCAACATAAATTTACTTTTTATTGTTCAGATAATTTTTTAAAACCTTGTTTTAATATTTTTATCTTTAAGTTTACTTTTATTGACTTCTAAAAATACCTGCAGATTTCGATTTTTATTTATTCACCACGCACTCTTAAGTGCTAACCAAAATCTCGTCACCGTGGGACGGCGTCACCTACGCGGCGTCTCTCAGCCGACGTGACTGACCACTGACCGCAGCCAGTGGCAACGCGCATGCGTGTGGTGTATAGCCCCCCTCCCTCTCCCAAGCCTCTTCAGCGCTCGCACAGGCAACCGGACAAGGGGCCGGCCACGCTGGGTTGAATGACTCCGGAGACGAACCCGTCGCAGCATCCCACCCGTCCTGTATCCCGAGCCGTCCGCAGTCGTCAACGCCTACGTAGTTGTTTGTAGGCACACTTTCAACATAGTTTACTTTAATTTTTCCTTGACGTTACATCTAGAGCTAAGAGTTTTTCGCAAAAATATTTTTGCACCGTTTAGTTTCAATGCCTTACGTGCAAACCGGCAGCTCTACTTCACGGTTATTGGCAGTGTGTCTTTGCTCAGACACGTCTCTCGTTTGACTGCACCAAACAGAATAAGGTTATTGTGACACCATACTGCTATGATTTCACAGTAGAACCCTCAAGATAAGTGAAAGTTACAACATACAATCACTGACTATGAAATAGAGCTGTATATGTGCACGTAACATTGAAATCTAATAGTACAAAAAATATTTTCGCTTCAAAATCGAGCTCTAGTTTTACGCCACGTTACGATTAATTATAGTACAATTTAGGGAGCTCAATGTTTCTAGTTTGCTAAGGGACAACTTTCGACGCTAGCTGTGCTATTATCGGCAAGGTGTCCAGTTTATGCTTGCGCTTATGGGAAGAATTTCGTCCTTATGCTTTGTTTGGATCTGCACCCGAAATTCTTTCCAAAAGCACCACCGTGACATAGACCCCCTTGTTGGTACTAGCAGCAGTTACGGTGGGATTCGTCCCTTGCAAAAGTTGTTCATAAGAAATTCGTTTATCTTCTTAACCTGTACTGGAATTAACCTTAATCAGGTGTACTCGAGGTAGAAGGCGTGGGGTGGGGTAGTAGTCTAGACTAATCTTCAGCCTTGCTCGATTTCCGGTAGAGTTGCTCCAGATTATTGCACGTGAGTAAAATGGAGGAAGCTGCCGTAGGTCCTCTGTGGGTTTTATATGAGTACTGCCGTTTCCTTTGCTCTTAAATTAATAAATACCAGAATAGAGCAGATGGACACACAAGAAGCACAAGAGGCCACAATTGCAGGATTCATAATAAGATGACTTCATAAGGGCTCACTTTACAGTGACCAGGATATAATATCCGTAGTAAATCCTTGAGTGAAATTGTAAATGTGGAGATGTTGGTACGCAACCCCAATTCGGCAACTGGCAGTTCCTTCGTCTTGAAGGACTGGGACCCACAGATCCAGGTATAGTTGGTCAACCAGGCAGTGCAATCCGAAGTATGTTGCGACCCAGTGATAAAGGTTTCCAACGGGGCAGTGATGGTGGCAATTATAGATGTTACGAAATTGTTCGTTGATGAAATATGATCTATTTAATCTCGTATACATCTGCACGGTCTTTATAAAAGTTAATTCATGTAAACCTACTGCAAACAAATAAATGACAAACTAAACTGGTAGTTTTTATCGTGTGAAAGACTGCAACTTTCCATATTCGGGGCGTAATACACTCTTGAGTACGCTGTGTGTTAGAACATCTGATAAGTCGTATAACGTGTGTGTATGTATGTGTATACGGTTCAGTACTGTGTGTGCGCTGACCCGTTTCTGTTTCTGAAATACAATCAAATTTGATAAATAGTAGTGTTGCATCTTAAAACTTTCCTTGTGTCCGAAATTTCACTGAAACAACCTCTGCTGAATACTTATGACCCATATGCAATTTTACGCGTACGACTTTTAGTCCAGTGGCTTTTGGGCGAGTTTTGAGATAGCGAATTTAGGATAGCTACTTTCAGGATAGCTACTTTTAGGATAGCTACTTTTAGGATAGCTACTTTTGGGATAGCAACTTTTTGGATAGCGATTCTTGGGCTTGTAACGTTTGGGTTAGCAACGTTTGGGCTTGCAACGTTTGGGTTAGCAACGTTTGGGCTTGCAACGTTTGGGTTAGCAACGTTTAGGCTTGCGACGTTTGGGTAATCGACTCATGGGTTAGCAATTCTTGGGTTAACGATTCTTGGGTTAGCGACTTTTGGGCTGGCGACTTTTCGGCTATATAGCGACTTTTGGCCAAGAAATTTAAATCTGATTATTTTATGGCAAATTACTTTAGGACTACTGTTGCGTGTTCTATCAAAAGTATCAAATGCAGGCGTTGCAGATAGCTCATAATAAACGCGTTACTCCAGCAAAAAGTTTGCTCAGAAATTCGGCAAAAATTATTTTCTATGGTAGCTGCATTTTTTTCCTGTGTTGTCTTCTAGAACAGTTTCGTTAATTTATGCATCACGCCACCTTATCTACAAAAGTATAAACAAAATATATCATATAACATAACATCACACGAGTTAATTTCACGTAAGGGTGCTGAGTCCAGCAAATCATTATCTCTATATGAATGCTACCTTGCTTCAAGACGCGTCAGCTCAAGGTGCAGGGCAATGCTGGAACTACACAACGGCTGCACACAACTTGTGCGGCTGATGGTCGTAAAGGAGTGACCTTGCACCTGGTACGGTTACACTTTTTCTCTTCCGCTGGTTTACCGTCGGAACGTACCTTGGATCAGCTGCCGTCCAAGAAACACAGGCAATAAACTGTATAGTCATTTTACTGCAGTTTACGATGCCATCCGGTTAACTGCTTGGAGGGGGTAGCGCAATAATTCATCATTCTCCGAGACGTTTAGAGTCGTCGAAAGTACACGAAATCATACCAAGGCAGCTATCAGCATTGTTACGGGCGGTGCTTCGCAGCAAGGGTGTGAAGCCTGAAAGCTGCCCGGGGGGACTGTTAAACTACAGTGAGTTCTGAAGTGACCGTTTATTTTATAGTAGTGTAAGAGGACATTGTCCAGACATCTTGACCACAACGCGACACCAATAAAGTTTACGAGTACGTCCCGGTGACTGCTGGTTTCATCTTGAAAAAAAAAAAAAAAAATTGTGAGAACGTGAAACTACCAGCGAATTTTGTTACATAAAATACTCTTCTATGACTTCTTTGTGCTGAAATATACACGTACATTGTCATACTTCAACATAGCTTCTACTTTGACCACGTAGTTGGGGTAACTTTGTAATCTTGGTTATATACGGAAATTTTCAGTAAAAGTGTGCTGCAAAATCAAATGTAAACAGGTACAGCTACACTGGACATTTAAATACAGAGAACATGTGACATTCAAGGCCAGCGGGAAACATGGACGTAAACATATTTAATGAATATAAGGTTATGGAGTTGTTGTTTGCATTTTATTTTATTCCATATATTATTTCATTGGCAGAAAATGTAGCAAATTCATAACAATTGCTTTAAGTGACGGCCACCAACTTCGATTCAAACACGTTAGTAGTGTATAACATGGGAACTTCCGCCGCACGCTCTCTTCTCAGACTATAGGTTAAGCTATATTCACACTAAGGGAGGTAGCCATGGCCCCAATTTCGGCCATGTATGCCCAATCTCTCTTCTGCCAAGATGCGTGCCCCCTAGCATGGAACCTATCCCTTGGATAAGTATAGGGTTCAGTCCTGAGGTGCACTTATTTATTTATTACGTCTTTAAGCGCAGTTAAGGCATGGACGCCTTGTCTTACTCTGGACCCTTTACACATGATTACAACTAAAAAAAATACATTACTTGGTTAAGAATAAGAACAAAAAATACTTTACAGATAAGTTAGAACAATGCTATTTATATATGTGTACATACAAAAATAAAAATACCTCATACATACATGAATACACATACAAAACACATAAATACTAACAAAAAACCAACCGGATATCAATCTGAATCACACGCACACAAAACAAACAAAATTTCACTCTAAATCACACACACAAAGCAAACCAGGTCCCGTTCCTCCCCCGGACCAATACCATAGGCTAGGTTAGGGATAAACTTCCGCCGCATCCGATAGAGTATTCCATGTGTTTTGCATATCGCATTACATGCAGCAACAATCCTAGCAACCCCAAGGCTGTGCAAACGGAGGTAATTTCACGTATCTTACTGTCAAAGTAATACGGCTACAA
Source organism: Medauroidea extradentata (assembly GCA_003012365.1). Classification (NCBI taxonomy): domain Eukaryota; kingdom Metazoa; phylum Arthropoda; class Insecta; order Phasmatodea; family Phasmatidae; genus Medauroidea; species Medauroidea extradentata. The sequence goes on along the minus strand of PNEQ01046438.1, from coordinate 16,057 downwards.
AAAAAAAGTGAATTTTTGTTATAGTCATTACTACAAAAAGCTTTTGTCATGATATTAACTGTAATAAGACCTAAAGTTCTACCATTACAAAAATTACATGAAATTGCTACATTTCTGTTGCATTGTAGTAACAAAGAAACGACCGTAGAAAAGTAACCTTGGTGATGTCTAGCTTCCCCGATGCAAACTTATTACTCTGTAATCTAAGCCTTCAAACATTGGAGAAATCTTTCAAGTCTGAATGTTTACAAAGTGCCGAAACTTTAAAGTTGCTCTCCTTACACATAATAAATTATAACATATGGCTGCATTGCTTTGACAGTGCGGTATCACCATAGGAAATAATCGGATTTAGGCCATGGAATTGGGCCGCCCCGTTCAGAAAACGTCGCATTCAGATGATTGCGGACAGATACATTTACACACTATAGGGGAACAGAGCTACCTCCTGGACGAAATCTGTACTACAAACACTGGTTCGCCTACTTACAAATGTCGCCTTTTGCTAGCCTCACCAATCGCATGTTCCCTACCTACAACAAAATGCTCAGTAAGACAGCGCCTAATTCTAGTTTCATTTTTACACGCTTTTGCTAACCCAGCGAGCAGGGTAAAATACAGAAATTTTGGAGTCCCATATAAATAGGAAATTGAGGCCACTTTACCTTCTGTACATTCAACAATTTTATGTTTTAGAATGGAATTATGGGGCGCTCCTCAATTTGGGGGCCGGTACAGCTGTACCGCTTGACCTCCTCCACCTCCCCCTTGCCATATCATCGGCACCAGCAAGCAAAGTCTGTCATTCATTTTATATACATTATACATCGATGTCCCAGTTAAAATAGTAAACAATTCTAATACTCCTTATTTTAATAAAATGCATTAGAAACGTTTTTGTTTCGTTGACAAAATGTGATAATTAACATATTTGGTTGATGTTTTTAGGAATTGAAAATACGCAGACTACTTTTTTAAGTGGTTAAAATGTGTTAAGTCTACTTTGGTGAAATTATAGCAATTAAAATAAAATAGAATTTTGGTTTTGACTACGAACCAGTATTAAATACTATGTTACTAAAACACGTGAATTTGCGTGTTTACATTTTCAACGCATAAATATAAAGTAACATTTGTTTCGCAATTCAATTTTTAGTCGTGTGCATACAGAATGCTTTACAGAAAAGTAAAGTATTGCGAAATCTACGCGTAAAGAAGACGACACGTGTTCTTTTGTCTTGAAACAGTTTAATTACCCGGACAGGAAATAGACATGTCAAACACAAATCCTCACTTCGACTGTGGAATACAGCATAACCTAATAAAAATGTTCGTTTTGCCCACTCCGGTGTTTTCAACAGTCAACCCAATTTCCAAAATTTGTTGAGTATCATGTTTGCATCAATCACAATTTCGTCTTGAACCTCTTTCCTTTGTCACGCTTGATTGTTCCGTCATCTTGTGTGTATTTTTTACTACAATGTCCATCTGCCGATAAAATTTTGTTGAGAAAATTTTATTGTACCTTTTTGTACGAATATAAAGTGCATTTAGTACTGCATTTATGTACCGTCCGAAATTAATCTCCGTTCAATAATTAATGTATTTTTTACAGTTTGTGTCAGCTGATAAAATTCAATAAAAACCTACAGATTTTGCTAAACAATTTCATTTATGGTATTTATTAATTAAGGAGAATGTTAAAATCGAAATATCAGCCGTTAAATTTTGTTTGTAATTCATCTAGATGACAATAAAATCAAAGCTTAATCTAAGATGACTATTCTTAGAAGAACCTACTAACTTGTAAAAAGGAATTTGTGGTTTTCATAAAATCAGTTGAATAAGTTATAAATCTAGAGTTTCTGGAAACTTACGTAATTATATACTGAATCATCACCTAAAGCTAACCTAACAGCATAGTTTGGTTAAAATATGTAAACCAGTACCTGCCTAAAAAAATTACTATATAAAAATGCAGTCTAATATGATGTTCGTAGTACTAGGAATGAGCTTTAAGTACGAGCAAATTATGTAACGTAATCATCCTATTAACATAAATAACATCCGCACGCTGTTGCCGCCTGAGGGAGGAACATACAAGATACGAGAAGATGCTGAGGACAGTCATAGCAGTCTGCCTATGCTGCAGGGGAAAACAAGCCACTTCCGGCCAAACTGTGAGATGAGGATGGAACATAGGGATGACAAAAGGGAGGAAAACTGGAGAACTTCAAGAACACAGTGGGACATCTTCACAGTAATCCCGGAACAGGAAAATCCCCTGATCACCGCGGCTAGGGGGGGAAACATGAAATTAGGAGACTGCGTTTTCTAGGACAGACGTGATGCAGTCATCTCAGAAATTGAGCTGTCGTTTGCAATTACTTTTAAATGACAGTTGGATTTCTATAAATAATAGTTCACAGTGTTAGGATATTTTGGTATAGTGGTGTGCGAGTGCTTCAACAATAACTAGAAAATTTTAGTTCGAAAAAAAATAAGAAATCAGCAGCCTATTTTTAAATAGCCGAGAGTACTTCCGAACCTTTTAGAAGTACGATTTACAGCAACGGTAAAGCTTTGCCCGAAATTCGCGCAGAAATAAAACGCTGTGCCTTCACGTTGAATGAATATTCGCAAGGGGTCGACGTAAACACCAGTTCACAGCCTTGCGCACAGGAGCTATGGCACACTGCGTGCGTGGTTCAGGACATGTCGACCAAATTTGTGCTCACTACACCTGTTATATTTAAGGAAAGGAAAATTTCGCGAGTTCGGCTAACCGAATGTAAGAATCCACTGTATTTCTTCTCTTCGCTTATTGTCTGCTGTTGCAGTGAATAGCAGTTAAGGGGTATGGAAAGGTACGATGTCGAGCGGACGACTGGAATACTCAACTGTCAATAAAATCTGAACTACTCATAAAAACCGATGAGATTTTTTTTTGCCAAGTACATATTGTATCAGCGGATGTTTATTTATATACCACTGTGCGATAGTACGCACATCTGTAAACCTATCACGCAGGGATTTTCGGATAGCAAAATTATTTTCAAATCAAAACGCGAGTATTTTTGAAATTCGGTTATTATAGAAACCTAGACATTGTCATATAAAAGTTACAGTTTTCCATTTTTGTAGATTTTGTGGTTTCAAGTCCTTATTTTTCTAAAAATTGTTTTTAATTTTTTACTCTGAAGTAAAGCATACTACCGCATAGTTCTATATAAATAAACGCCCGTTGATAACATATCTACTCGACAAAAAATCTCATCGAATTTTGATGAGTAGTTCAGATTTTATTGACGATTGCGTATACAGAAAAATATCTTGTGGCAGTTAGCAAACTATTTTGTGGGTATTTACCATGCACAATTTATTTTGTGGCCACTACAAAAACACTTTGTAGACACCACTAAAATATTGTGACCCCCATCAAATAATTTTGCAAGACAGTGTTTCTACAATTTTTTTTTTTTTTTTTTTTCCAGTGTATTCCAGCCGTTCGCTCGACAGCGTACCTTTCCGTACTCCTTAATGGACAAATATTCGGGGCTTGAGTATACACAGGACAATGGATTCTAACATGTAGGTTACTGATCTCACGAAATATTTTTCTTTAGTTTTGTTAGATTATCTGTAGAGAGGATGATTCATCGCGGGAAAACTTGACTGTTTGCTGGATTTCAACACATGTACAGTTTACCAGAAGATGACTGGCTTTCGCTTTTATGTGGAGCTGTTGCCCTTTTTGATCCCATAATAATCCCGCTGTTCTAATATTTGATGCCTATTAATGGTTTGCAGACAGTTACGTTGTGTCAGACTTACATCACCTAATCAAATGTGTTGCAATTAACTACAGCGTTTTCAAGGGTATGTTGGCACAAAACATTTTCGCGATATTCCATCCTCTCTAATTATCTGGTCCAGCTTATTCGCAATTCTGTTGACAGTGTGTTTTGTAGTCAATGTATCGTACATGTGCGGGTTTAAGTGCACCGCCTAACTGCGTGTTACAGGCTCAGAAGTGAAGGAGCTGTAAGGCAGATCTAGACGCGCGCATCAAACGCCGCATCGACACGAGCCAACGCTGAACTAGCGTGCAAGATTACCGCAGACCCGTTTTTACATTGGGATTTTAAGCGGCGACCATATAATTTTTTGGAGGGGAAACTATGTATCAAAGTTCAGTACACGTTTCTGAGTTGCACATCGGTCGGCACATTTTGAAGTGAGACAGACTGAAAACGCCGTTTTTAGCCATGTTAGAGTGCTCCGAAACAGTATGGCGTAACAGCATGGTATAACAATGACATTTAGTCCTTGTCCAAAGTATGTTATCTATTTATACATTGGCACAATGGACACATTTAGAATATTTTCATAGAAAACCTATTCACGAACACATTGAAATGCATTGTAATCACGCGGTAGACGGTGCCCTCAAGGGCACTATAGAAACAACTTGTGGAAGCGGAGATGAGAGGTTACGTTTCGTAACGATTTTATGCAGAAACTTTTAATTACAAACGAGCCTACAACTACACGCGAGCAAGCAGTGTTCCTTTCACAATTTCAGCCAATGACATCGGAAAGATTTTTTGCTAATTTATTACTGTCCAGTTTAAAGTACAGTGATAAGTGAACAAAGCTTATATAACAAATTCTAAGCAAAAATAGGTAGGTCACTACCAGTATTTTCATGATACGTGGAAGTTTTCGTAATATTTTCTTTGCTGGTTAAAGATCTAATTAGCATTAGGCATCATGCAACAGAACTAAAAAAAAAAGTGTTTTCCGATATTAAAAAAAAAATATATATGTAATCGCTTTACTTTCAAGGGTGTGTACATTATATTTAATTATATATTATAAAATTTACCTCACTTTTCATTTGAAACCACCCCCTCCTACTCGAAATTTGTCCCAATATTTAAGAAATATCCTGAATACAGTATTCAGGTTGTTTCCAAACAACTCCGACAAACTTCGGCAGGTGATTCCTTGTAAAAAAATAAGAAGAAAATACAGGGAGTAGTTTGTGTCTTAACTTAATATTAACGAAGAAATAAGTCCTTTAAATTATAAATTTAAAACAGAATTCTTTTTTCAATATTTGTGAACTAAATGACCTGGAAGGATAATACTCTGAACATCGCGTTATGTCGTTTGGCTTATCTAATTAATAGCAAATTCTCGCAAATATCTTCCAACTTTTTTTATATCCGGATTGGCCACACTCTATAAGTCCATACGACTTTTGTACCGCCAGGAAATTCGAACATTTGAAGAAGGTTTACTGAAATTTGTGACGTATGTTATAAAACCGATCCTCTTGTTGCAATAGTCTAGGACTATAGTTTCTGTTCAAAGCGCACTTAGAATTCAGCGTAGCGTTACAAAGCCAAGATCATACATAGATAATACTGCGTACATGTTTGTTCTGTTGTTCTCAGCGCACAGGCGACTTTGGACACTCACTGCAAACAACGTATACAGTACATTAATGAAATCACCGCACCGAATCCTTTGTTCCATTTTGAACGAAAACGAAATGTCCGTAACAGTTGTACAAGAGACCATTCTTATTACATAAGTCACGTGGCAAAATAAACCTTGATCAAACGTTCGAATTTCCTGAATCTACAAAAGTTGTATGCCAGTAGTGGGTGGCCACTGTTTTTTTTTTCATTGGGGTGGAGGGTATTTACCAGAATTTGCTACGGACCAAAATAGCCCAACAACATACAGCAATATTATGAGAACTGTGCAGTTTTCGATATTTTAGGAAAATCCCGTCGTAAAATATGATTTTTGAAGATTCATTTCTTAGTTAATATTAAATAATAATGTTATTTACGTTTTTGTACTAAATTTGTGCCAATTTTTTGACAAGCAATCACCTGCCGAAATGTTGTCGGTGTTGCTCGGAAACATTGTGTACCTACATACTTGAGTGTAACTACTTCCACCACGTATGGGTACTAACGATTTGGTAGATAGAAGAGAAGGTGTAATTCGCATACGTTATTGATGTATACCTAGTGTAAAGAATACATACCGAAGTACCTCAAAACGTTAGTGCAATTTGAGTTCTGCCTGGGACCTTTTCAAGAGCGTCCAACATCACTTAGATTTTTTAGCTGTCACCGACTCCAGGAAAACGTCCAGTCGCCGTGACAGAAGAGAACGCTGTTTTTTTAAAATGTTTTTTGCCTTCTCGTTCCATTCCCCGCCGTGGGCGATTTACCGCGAGTGACTAGTTCCCGATCGCCTGGGCCGGCCGCACGACTCCGTTTCAATCCTGGTAATTGCCGACGTCTCCGGCGTTGACACGTAGCATTTTCAGCGCTCCTCGACCCCGCGCCGCGTGATGCATTGCCCCCGCCTCGCTTCAACCTGGCTGCGAAACTGCACACACTACAGGCTGTGGAAGAATTACACCTACTAACTCAGAATGGTTCTATTCTGTAACTTCACTGCCTCTTAATATGGTCTTTACATGAAGCCAGTTACCACGTAATAATAGTTACAAGGAGAACTCGTATTCTGTAGTTCAACATGGCGCCGTAACTCTGTTTCAAATAGTTTCTGACTTTTTAAAGGATAATGCTACCCTTCCTCGAACTTTAGTAACAGAAATATGTTTAACATTTAATTATTGTGATATTATATTTGACACATTGGTCACTCATTGCCGGGTTTACATATATATATATATATATATATATATATATATATATATGTCAAATATTGACTCTGTTGATCTAACAAAATGTGTATTTAACTGGGCTGAACCCTAACGGTGTAAGATAAATAAATCTTCCAGACAAACAAATATTTAGTTCGTTGAAGTTTTACACGCTTGTTCGGCCATATACAAACTTACACAGTAAATGTGAATATTAGTGGATACGTATATTGCCAAATGAATCTTATATAAAATCCCAGCTCAAAAAATACTTCTGTTAAAGTCGTAAGGTCCTTAATTTACGAGACAAGTTTCTTGTACGGTAAAAAAACAGAGAATTGGCAGTAAATGGTATCATAATTCGTCGATAAACAGACTGCACGGACTGCACCACATAAATTGGTGACCAAAATTAAAATGAAACTATTCATAAAAAATTCGTCCAGCTATTTGTTTTCGAGAAAAATGACGTGGCATTGCCAACAACCTATCTTACATCCCCTGTTACTGATATTTTGGACCTATCTCGTGAAATAAGGGTCTGGCGACTTTTTACCAAAGAGTATTTTCCACTTATATTTGGTCACTTACGTGGGCCAATTCGTATTTACGAACAACTATGCCCACATTTCCACTTAACCTGTTTGTTTTGAACACATAGAGTAAATTTTCTTTTAAACTAAGGGTAATGTAAGGTATGTGGGATTTACGTCTCGTCGGCAGCGTTGTCATAATGACAGGAGCTGGGAGACGAATCGGCCATGGTCTTTGTAAATGAACCATCCTAACATTCGCCTGGAACGATTTCGGAAAACCATGGAAAACCGAAATCAGAATGATCGGGCCGGGTACTAAACTAAGTGCCCACGACTGTTTACCAAAGAGTATTTTCCGCTTAGATTTGGTCAGTTATTCACATGGGGCAGTCCGAACTGACGAATTACTTAGTAAAGTTCTGTATATATGGTGGACTGTACCGAACAATTTTCTCTGTGTACTGTGAATATATTATGAATAGACCGATACTACTATTTTCAATTGCGTTTGTATTACATAATTTAGTAACTTATACAAATATTTTGCTAACAGTAAACGAACTATCACAATATAGAAATAAATGAATGAAAAGCTCGAAACCTGTCCAGGCGTGCTTAGTTCGAGTCACGATCGTAGAAAAACAGGTCTGGACACTCACCTATCTAACAATGTATTTTGCTTGACCCCTTTGTTGTTTGGCTGTAGTTCGTCAAGTTACCGAGAATGTTGTACTTTTTGGCGCTGTTTTCCGGGCGGTCGGACTCAAACCCGCCCACTTTTTTCCATTGTTAAATTTGTAAAGTAAATAAAGATTGCTGGAGTCTTTTCTTAAAATTGTGAGCGAAGAAAGTATTTCGTAAATTGATAAAAAAAATACGTTTTGATAAATTGTTTATTTTAGCGGAAAGGAAGTGGGCGGAGTTTAGTCCGACCACCGTAACATCAGCGCCAATAAAATACAATATTCTCGGTAACTTGGTGAACTACAGCCAAACAGCAAGGGGGTCAAATATCTAGGCGAGTGTCCAGACCTGTTCTTCTACGGCCGTGGTTCAAGTAGAATTATACCAAGGAACACGGGTTCCGCATACGCTGGATATTTTACTGGTTTCCAAGTGAACATAAGTTTCTGAGAACATCACGAAACGTTAGGCGCATTGTACTCCAGTTTCTTCTCCCTGCAGTCACAAAAACTCGATGCAATAGCACGTACATCAGTACCAATTTAAAATGGTTCGACGTATTTTTTCACCCCTCTGTTAAGACAGATCGTGCGATCAGGTCATTGACTGGTGAGATGAAGTCACCAAGTGCGATTATTATCCATGTCTTGTGAGAGAAATTTGCTTCCGGGTTCCGAGTGGGAGCTATGCTGTCTTCCTATTCTCAGACACGAGAAGACTACGGTACACCATTACATAATTATAATGCCCTGTGCGCTAAGAATTTCCTTAACTGCCAAAACTACTGAAATTTAATATGAAGGTAGATGACAGTTACGATACGTCAGTTATTATAAGGATTTCGTTTACAAAATGAAAAAAAAAAAAAAAAAAAAAGTAAATTTACCTGAAAATTCTGTTGTGACATTCCCCAACTTGTATAAGAATTTTATAAATTTCCCTGTTCATGAAATACAAAATTAGCGTAGGCCCTACTGCATAGTAAAATTCACATTGGCGTACACGAACGTGAAATTTCAGGAAAACGCGAGCGAAAATTACTGTACGAAACTTTCTGCCCTACTTCGTAAACGAAGTTCAATGAAAATTCGACACACGTACGACAAGTAATACAATTCAAAAACCTTAAGTGGTGTAGTGGTTAGCGTGCTGAGTCACTGGTGCAAAATAAAGTGGCGACTTTCGCTGAAAATTGTAGTACCTATAGTGCATTAGGTTCTATATTATGAATATGCTAATACTACTAAACAAGTTTTAAAGAGAGTTTAATTTGTTTAGGTATAAGAAATTTAAATATTTTGCGAGATAATTTTTTACATTACGCCTATTTCGGGGATGTTTTCCTTCATTAAATGTGTTAATATCCCCTTGCATATGTACGGCGATTTCCCTTTACATGTAATTGTCCTGCGCTTCTCTTACATGCACGCAAATTGTACGTAAATATTTTCAGCGTACCTCTCATTTTGAACAGTAATTACGTTATGGGATACCATTCTACAGAATACCGCAGTTCATAAGGCCTAAAATATTTCGTTAACGGACAGGTTACTTTACTACGACCAATTATAAAGTGTGATCGTTTATACGTTATGACAAACCAGCATTCAGTTTAAGTGATTGATTCCTTACAAAATACAAATTTTACAAATGACCTCGTTTTACCTTTGCGTTACCTAGCACACATGGTAGGTCATCAAATAAATAATAATAACAGTGCAGTTTAAATATTATTTTTTAAGTAGGTATCCAGCAAATATAAAGGACAAATCCAGGTATATTTGTTTAAAGCTGGATAATGAATGCACGCACATGCACGATAATTTCCTTCACGTGAAGTTCTTGTACGAGGTTAAGTGCGAGGCTGGCATCTCGCTCGAGTAGTGAATGTATTTCTCGTCTTGTAACAGACGTGGTCAAGGGGAATACAGACGCCAGTTGTGCGCATATGCTTCCAGGTCCTTTGAGGACAAATTAAATATCGCTTTTTAAGGTTGCTACGCAAAATTTGCACCTGCGTTGGTTGCGTCTGGTCGCGCAGTAGAGGAATTAAAAACGCACGCACTGAAGTGCAAGAGATCATACGATGGATACAATATTGGGTGCACATGTACGCATATAGAATACTTCTGCACAAGGACATTTGTTTGCGCATGCGCAGGTAAAATATTGGGAGTGTATTCAGTTCCCAGGGTGACTAGAGGTGAAACCGAAGACTCGTTTTTCTTGGTCTGCACTCGCGCTGCGCTGGGTCGGTGCAAATAGCGGCTAGTGATATTTAATCGGAGTCCTGATTGCGCTTGTTGTGGTCTAGTGGCACTCGAAGTATTTCTACTACAGTATGGTTGGTATCATTACACGTGTCGAAAATCAAGTGACTGAATTACGGATGGCAGAGTGCACTTTCCTCCTATACCTGAAGGCCACGATCTACAGCAGTTTTCATAGGCATATTTTTACTTGTATATTTGTACCAGATAATTTTTTTCTTACGATAAAAAAATTTTCATAAGAGCAAAATTTAGTCGCAATTTACGTCAGTAATAAGAAAATAATACCTTGTACAAATATAAAAGAATATGACGTAGAATATTGTTGTAGACCGTACGGCACCCTTAAGAAGTATGAGCATTGAAGAATGTAATTTTGAGCCATTTTCACAATTTCATCCCTCTAAAATGACATACGATGCGACAAGTCAAACATGGCGTCTATAGACCAAAGATCCTTCCCCCTCCCGCCTCCCAGCAAACAACAGTATTTGCAAAACAGTTATTTACGTAGATACCGGCACATGCGCACATTGATTTCACAGACGAAGTCTTGCTAATCGTTCAGGCACGTCCCCACGCACCATTGTTGACATGGCACTCTGATGGTCTGTCCGACCACCAATACACCCCTGGCCTTGAACACAGGCCGTTAGTTGCACGCTCTTAAGTCTGCATCGGTGGTTACAATCAGTGAAACGTTAATCACTGAAGTCCGGTATAAACAATCTGTTTCTGACTGAACATCCTGCAAAATTCACTGAAAATCAGTTATCAGGATGGTGAGATTCGTTTAGAATAAATTGTACATCACTCTTAAATAAGTATAAATTAGTCACTGGAACAATCAGCATTGTTTAACTATAACTTCAGTTGCTCATTTTTGACCGGAACTACTAAACTATCACAGGATTGGTTCATTTCTCACTGATTCAAGATTAGAGTAGATATTTATTTTAACATTACGCAGGTTCACAGCGACCTCGAGGCCGGGACAGCTTAGTAAAGTTGCGCAACAGGTCCTGGACGATAGTGCTGTAATCGAGGCAGGGCGAAGGGGGAACATGCACGTACATTACACTCGTGATCTGGCGTACAATGATCTTCTGATTGCTCCCGCGAGAGAAACGCGTACTAATGAAACCGCCTGAAAAAAGGGCAGGGGGCTGCGTGGGTAATCGTTTTCTGAGCCCGGCCATTCTCTAATTGCATCCTAAGACCTAGGCTTAGAGATTTAATCTCGCTCGCTGATTTCAGCCCGCTCTTTGGCGCCGTAAATACACCGCGAGAGGTAACGAGTAATTTATAATGGAGTTTTCCCACGAGCTTGACGTGAGATTTTTTTTTTTTTTTTTTTTAATTTTTAAAAATCAAATGCCCGTTATTTGCGCTCAAGTGTAAAAGGAAACACGCTAGTCATAAGAAATGAGGTAATCGGTGCGAGGACTAGAAAAGGTAAAAATTTGTGATTAGTGACTCCACATGATGTAGAGTCTCTATTCCATCAATAACGATACGAAGAGAATGGAAAGACATAGAAAAAGATGATAAAAATTGGTTTGACACTAAAAATATTAAATCATTTTATATTTACAGAGCGTGTCAAGAACAATATTTCTGTGAACGATAAGTTTTTAATTAAATACCTAGTACAATTTATTTTTTTGCAGTAAAATATTTTACATCTGCAAGCGCGTTAGTTTTTTCTACAATAGAAAAATCCCTTAACTGCAAAAATGCATCCAAGTAACGCTCGATATAAAAAATATCGTATGAAAATGTAATCACAGACAATATTCAAACGTTGAACAGTATTAACTACAATAATAAAATAATGAATTTGTTGCTACTATCAACATCCGAGGTATTTTACGCAGTGGCATGTGGAGGAGATGTTATCTGTGGGTAGAACGCTCGGACACGTCAAGATTCAAGTATCCAATCACTGACCATGGAGCAGAACTGCAGATGTGCACGAAAGTCATTGAAACAAGCTTGCGCGAACATCTCTTCACGAAATTCAGGTGTCGTTAAGGGGGATTGATCCCTGTCAGATCGGTTTAAAAGGTTTTCTTATAAATCAGGGAATAGACACATTGTTTTACTTTTTTCACGCTGACAAGGCATAGTTTATTGATTTATTCACTTTTTGAAATCCATATGGCATTGTTTCTGTTAATGTTGCGGCCTCTGTAGTCGCTCCCGTAAATAAAGCAATTTTTCCTTTTCAGCTGTTTCCCGTTGCAAAATAATAAATTTATTATGGTTCCAGCAATTACAGAAAATTGATTATGTTTGTATCTATGCCTTGTCGTGACAAAAACTTTGATACATCGACTGGGACAGAAGTTATCGAGAAGAAACAGATGAATCCAAGGTGGTAGGGATCAATACCCTTTAAGCATAGGACGTCACACCACGTGTATAGTGAATGACACGCAGCTAGTTAGTGAATGGCCGCATTACGTTATGTTGTACCCGACTACACGGTTCTTACTGGCGATTACTGATACGTGCACCGAGACATAATTGTACTGAAAAAAAAAAACACTAGCGTACCATGCAACATCCCTCCACACGCCACTGCTTTGATGCCTAGAGGGTTAAGGGGTATGGAAAGGCACGATTTTGAGCGGACGATTGGATCACTCAATCGTTAATAAAATCTGAACTACTCATCAAAATTCGATGATATTATTTTCCAAGTAGGTAATAGCAGTTATTTTTTAAAATTTTTAATATGATAATCTCTAGACCTCTATGATAAACGAATTTAAAAAATATTCGCGTTTTAATTTGAATATAATTGTACTATTCGAAAATCTCTGCGTGAAATGTTACACGTGTTAAAAATATTTTCAAATTAAAATGCGAGTATTTTTTTATATTCGGTCATTATAGAGGCTCAGATATTATCATATTAAAAACCATAAAAATTACAGTTTTCCATTTTTGTAGATTTGTGGTTTCAAGTCTTTACTTTTTAAAAACAGTTTTTAATTTTTTACTCGAAAGTAAAGCATGCTACCGCATAGTGCTATACAAATAAACGTCCGCTGATAAAATATCAATTTGGCAAAAATGTCAACGAATTTTGATGAGTAGTTCAGATTTTATGGACGGTTGAGAATTCCAGTTTTCCGCTCGACATAGTACCATTCCATACCCCTTAAATGAGCTACACAAGGGGTGGAACTGAATTGTACAAGTGGGATGACCCTTAGAAAACCACTGTAAATTGCCAACGTCTACCACTGTCCTCACGTGAGGAAAGAAAATAATAATAATAATAAAAGATCAAGCATATACACGTTCACAAGCCAGCGCAATATAAGAAAGAACTGTGGATTGGTTACGTGATCGGAAGAGAAAAGGCAGCGGCGGATGCTATGTGATGTAAGCGTATTCGTCACGGAAGTGCTGCCTGATTGATTTCGCCATACTGGCTGTTTTTTGTTGGTTTGCTTGGAGGCGGGTGTTTTTGGTTTCTAGCCACCTGTCCAGGAAGTTGGGTACCTTCCAGCTCAATGTATTCCGCAATTCTCGTCATTACTTAAAAACCACCAAATGTGGTATACAACTATCACAAAGTGAAACACACTTTGAATGTATATTACCTTGAATTATTAGGTGACAGTCACAACTGTGACGTTTTGGCGTAACAATTTTAAAAAAACTAAACGAATTATTGGACTAAAAATATAACTGAAACTATGGTCACAATGAATTAACTATTTTGCAAAGTTTAAAGACATAATTGACCAATTCAGTAAACGCTAATTGAACACAATTAAAGTCACTGACAGTTTGCCACATCTTAAATTACAAAGGGACATTAAAGACTGTTAACACAACTTAAAACAAGCCTTCGTGAAACCATAGAACACTGATAGCAGGCTGGCCTCGGGCGGGTATCAAAACACAGGCTCTTCCAAATGCGAGTCCAAAGCATTTTCGTTATGCCACCTTACTCAGTTTGTCTTCTACACCACCTAGGAGCAGAGCGGGGCATGGTAGAGGGGAAGGTGGTTATTATTTCAAGGGTAAATAAAAAAAAGTGTTGGATAACGATGAAGTAGGTTTATTCGAATCTCTGGCGAAACAAGAGGTCTTCAAGAAAAATCCTATGCACAATTACACAACCAAGTCAGTCCGATCACCATGAAAATGCGAAGGCGATATATGAATCAACATTGTTTCTCCACTACAATATAGCGACTCTCCCCCCCCCCCTTTTTTTAAACGGTTGGTTTAGCTATTACAGTTCAATAATTTCGTCACAAGGCCCTAAACGATTGGTTAATCATTTTTGTTAGTTACCGTACACACACTATGTTCATTAATCTCGGAGAGGTTTTTGTTTTTGTTTATTCAGAAGCGCATCGGCACAAATGTTGACAACCTACAAATACTTCGACGCCATATTGTGACGCACACAACGCGGCTTCAACTACGTCACAGCGTGCCGTCTACTGTATATCTTTACCTCAATACCGATCATCCGATAGGAAGCGCACGAATTGATATTCCAGGCGACGGCGAGTTGGTAGCACAGGGGTTTTAGTGTGTGCCTGCCTACCTGCCTTGTAATCAAGAAACTACCCATTCGCTTTCCCGTGGGATCTCCACGAGCCGCCCCGGCATGTTTCCAGCCTTTCGTCGCCTGCGGCTGCGGGAAGGGTTGGGGGGGGGGTTAGGCTGAGGGGAGGGGGTATCCATTAAAAAGTAATAATGTTATCCGCTTCTTCACAGAAGGCCCGTGATGAACACGTCGGCGGCGCTTAGCTACATTGTTCGCCTCTTTACCAACATGTTTTCACGGCCATTACCAACACCGTGTCGGCGCCGGACCGCCTACCACGATCGCAACCGGGCGCTTCCAAAGCAGCTAAAATAATAATAAAAAATCTATTCACAATGTTTTCAATATTATGTTTACTTTTTTGGCGTGAATAAATGAGACGTTAAATACCAGAATGCTGGTTTTGATTTACGAGTTTCCTCTTTGACCGGCGTGAAATTTGTTAAAATACAGCTTTCATTTTGAGTTAAACATGCGAGAATGCTTGCAAAACCGTCGATGACAAAGAATTTCAACAGCTCTTACGTATCCACAGGAAAATTTTATACCACTGAAAATTATTTCAGGGCTTGTCACAAAATGTTAAAATACAGAGTGATCGAAAAGTCGCGCGCATGCAAGTGCAGGCTCTGGTGCAGGGTCCAAATATGATAGTGTGATGGGAACAGTGTTAAAGCACTCGCCTCGCATTCGGGAGGACCCGGGTTCGATCCTCGGCTCCGGCCACTGGTTTCGGTTCTTCAGGGTTTTCTGAAATCACTCCAGGCGAATGCTGGGGCGGTTCCTTGAACGGGCGATGGCCGACCCCTTCCCCCCTCTACCAAGGCCTTGTGCTGTTAAAGGGCACGTAGAACGTCCAAATAAAAAAAAGTTGTGTTAGTTGTAGCGTTTCCAGGTAGATAGTACCGTAAGCATATACGCAACCGAACAGACGTGGTAATCTACAGCACACAGGCCCAACTTAATGAAGCACTCTTTGTTGCCTGGCGAACACAGTGTTTTACAGCAGCGAGTGTTCATTGTTGAACATTATTTCAACAGTCAATAGACGTGAATGAAGAGATCGGTACGAGTTAACTTTTATTATATTACTAGCAGTCCCCCGCGGCTTTGCTCGCGAGTATTATTCGTAACTGATAATATTTACTTTAATTTAAAAACCTCTTTGTACACAAGATTGGTACTTCAGTCATCAAGTGTTAGAATGTCCAAGCGGCTAGTTGAACTAATTCTGCAGAAGGATAAGTAGCTATAGCTGTCCATGCGAAAAGCAGTCTTAAGTTTGTCC
>PNEQ01046437.1:0-75756 GCA_003012365.1 Medauroidea extradentata | reverse complement strand
TTTTTTTTTTTTTTTTTTTTTTTTTTTTTTTTTTTTTTTTTTTTTTTTTTTTTTTTTTTTGCATGAATTGCTTGCCCATAGTAGGTTGTGCAACCTTGGTAGTTTTATAATTCTTTTATTCACACTTTCATCTAGAGTGCTGTGCTTGCAAGTTTTCCAGCTCGGATGTTGCCCGGAATATTTTGCGAGTTTCCTGATTCTAAGTATGTACTTAATTTAACAATGTGTACTTACCGTATGTTTTGCTCTTGTGTTTGTATCTTCGTGCAGACTCTTGATTTCTGGTGACTTGCCAAGACTTCTTGTTCTTCACAATCTAACTGTATAGGTATTGTTTGTTTAGCAACAGCAACAGTTAACATGGAACAAAGTGGAACAGTATCAAGAGTGTAATAATAGTTACTGCGTGGCAACCAAATTCATATATGCTGTAATAGTCCATTTTTAAACATGCCATTCTACGATATTTTTAATTTTCCTTTATACCTCAATGTTTAAAAACTTTTCTTATGCATAATTTTAGTGGATAATAATTTTGTGTGTTTTAGTATTTCTTACTGTAAGTATATTTTATACTTAATATATTTATATCGTTTGAAGTATGTTTATCCGTTTTAATATACTAGTTTTGACAAAAATTATGTTGTTCCTGGAAACAAGGTTAGACAAAAATTATAAACAAGGAAAGCTATCCAAGATAGCTGCAGTGAGTGTGTGTTTGTATGTGTGTATGCACAGACACACAACTTAAACACACTATGTACTCATATAAGGATCTGAAAGTTGTCTGTGGTATTCACTTCAGCAATACGTACATGACGGAAAGTTGTGCTGCTTGCATGTTGAAGGGTCGAAGTACAAGTGTTTTAAACATGGAAACTTTAGGTCTGCGTTGATTGGTTTGCTCGCTGCCCGAGCTTGAGCGTCAACGAATAAAATAGTAACACCGATATAAGCACACGACCTTGCCGAGATCACAATACTTGTTTGTGGCCTCCAACGTTCCACACACCTATATTTTACAAAACGAAGGTATTCCGCGCTCTGTATAGTCTGTCGACGGTAGACATTTCCAGTCTAGTGCGAGTAAAAATGTGTTACATAATGTTTTAAGAAAAGCTAAAATGGATGTAAAGGACAAAATATAAATGGAGTAAGTGCAAAATCGCCACTTACGAAATGCACTGCAAGAGTGGCAAGAAATTTTTTCAAACGTACAAAAAATAATTTTTCATCCGAGCACTGTTCTGTTATTTGTTGATTGTATCTATGCAAACGAAACTGAAATCAACTCATTGTTCTTGCCTGCTCGCAGGGTCGTAATGTATGACTAAACGCTCCTATTATTGGATTTGGCTGTGTAACGAGACAGACGGGCTCATTGTCTCAGAAACCTCGAAGAAGCTAAAACATGTTGAAGTAGATAGTAACCAACAGGCATATACTGTCCTTATGTACCACAGAGAAATAGGTATATGCTGTTAATGGTAATGTGAGCTCTTATGAACTATAACTATTATTTTCTCTTCAGCGAAATATCTTCTTATAATGTCCTTGTAAGGGTTGCCGTTAAAGCTCGCTATCATTTCAAAACATCAAAACTCGGTAACTAAGTAAGAGCATGCAATTATTTTTAAAATGTCCTGTATCTTTGAAAGATATATTTTCAGCCACCCCAAACCTTTAATGTATGTCCCATTTGTAGCTCGTATAACATCGCAATGAAATTACAGTTCTCTTCATGTATGGAGCATCATTTTGATTCCAACAGTTTTGAATGGTTATTGATTCTTGCACGAAGAGTGACAATGTCACTGGCCATTGTTCTGTATACACTAACCGTCATTGGCATTCTGCGCAAAAAAAATAGAGTTCTAAGGTAGTGAGAGATATCGGTAAACGACTTCAGTCATGTTCAATTAAGATACAGTATAAAATGTTCAGGCGAGTCTCCTATGGGAAGATTACACATAGTGGGGATTAGACACTTGCTGCATGTACCAATTTCGTCCTTATTGCTACCTTGCTTCCAGCTCTCAGATGCAGGTCAAAACTGCAAGTAGGTAATCGCCTGACGCTCTAGTATCTACCAAGGCTACATAGCTACCACTGTTTATATAGTATATAGTGCTTGATGCATAAACTATGACTAAAGCTGAATATCTTCACTGAATTCAACAACTTTTTTTAAAATTATACTTATGAAAACTTAATGAGAAGAATTCTATGGAACTATTTTTACCAACTGAGCGAAAACCTCCTCCTGGAGTGATGAATATCTACTTAAATATTTATCATGGCGAATTTCATACTCAAGATATTGCACCAAATTACTGTGTCACTTTAAATAAATATTGTCACGGTTGTGAATTATTTCTTATTCAAAATTATCACATCCTAATAGCACCTGACCTTGACCACGTAACAAAGACACTCAAGGGGCTGGCTCAGTTGTTAGTCGGTTAGTTAGTGCCGGGGCAGTTTATGTCAAGGAATCTTGAGAGGCGGGGGAGTAGTGCTGACTGCTGAGTCGTCTACGAGGGACTTTAAAATCGAGAGGTACGGCAGAGTTTTATTAGGTAATTGCAGTAGTCTCGCGTCAGGGATTATAAGGCGCTTGGGGGAAATAAGGGAGGAGTGAGAGTGAGACAACTACTTCCTCCTCCCATAGGTGTATACAGATATCTAGAACCAACCGCGTAATAAGCACACTACGCTAATCCTGGGCTAAATTTGAGACTATATTGTAATTGGAAAAATGTTGTACGTCAATATTTTACGCACTGCACGGAGAAAGTCCTCTTTGCGCTCCATGTCCAGGTATTATTTAATGTACGTTAGTCAATCAATCATAGTACAATGTTAGGACTGCTTTGGTGTTTAACCTGCCAACATAATTTGCAGGTCAGTACAGTAGTATGATTAGGCCAGGTTCGATTAGAATGGAACGCTTAGATAATACATAAATTAATCAAATTAAAGATGTTAATTTATTACTATCCCAATAAAACATTCTACTTTAAGGCAGCCGCCTACCTCACACCTCAGATGTGTTGCAGTGTGTTTGTAAATAGTTTATTTTTATAAAAATATTTCATGTGTGCCCGTTGTGCCAACGTACGAAAAGAAAACAACTTCAGACAAGGTCGGAACCTCAATGTTAAGACACCACACTCATTAATAACACTGTCTCTAAGCCCTCCAATTTGGCTAAAAACTGCCTTTTCAGACTTTCGTACTTCAAAATGTACTAACCGTATGTATGTGAAATTCATATTGCGATCTGCAATGAACTTAGTTGCCGGCTTTCTACCAATAAAATTATATGGACACCGCTTTATGTCCCATATAGTAAAAACTGTTCAGCGGGAACCTGCACTTGGCTCGTTGAGGCGACGCGGTATTTGATGCCCGCTTCAAGGTCGACCTTACAGCTCCGTCACTTTTGAGCCTCTCTAACGTGCAGGTAGGCGGCACCCTTAAGGGCGGCACCTACTTCCGTGGGAACTAATGCTTCGTGTTCACGGACGTGTATTGTTTCGGCCATGGCTGGCAGCATTCTTTGGAACTATTCCCTCCCCTCTTGCGATGCTGGTGACTGCTTCTCCCCACCCCACCTTCACCTGTCAGTCAAGAAGGCACAGCAAGTAGGGGGAGAGGAATGGGAGGTAGCTGGTCAAAGTCTTATTGCGCCCTATTTCTCCATTCCAACAACAACACCTGCTGTAAGAGAGAACGGCTGATTATCGAGCTGCCTGCACTGATCTATGAACTCGTGTTGTGAGTGCAATAAACAAACACTACACCAATTACCTGTTTCTATATTGTATCCGGGCCTTTATGAGCACGATCATAGCAAAACATTGTTTTGGTAGTAAGGCTTCTGTGTTACATATTAGTGCAGTAATGTCAACATTGCCTGTTGCACAGAGATACTGTCTTCAAGGAAAGAAAAAAAATGTGAATATAGTTATAACATTATTCACACATTCTTAGATTTTTCTTCCATATTTTCGTAAGTATCGTTCATATCGCTCCATTGTTTCTGTGCCCAAACAAGTATTTATTTCAGACATATAGTATTCTCATTGTCTTGTTGTTTGGTTCCCAATGTTCAATCAACAATGTAATAAAAATTCAACTCGTAAATGACAACGCACAGGGAAATTTTTAAAGTTCTACTTTTATAACTAACTAACAGTGCTGCAACGTTTATCTCTGCTACTAATTCGTTGCTTTTCGTATTTACCTGCACGGCAATGGTGCTGTTCGAGGAAACAGTTAGTATTATGCTTGCAGTAGGTCAAATAAATAAACGATTGGTTGTATTTATTTGGTGACGTAGGGTTTAGGACCTGATGTGCCAGAGTACAGGAGTCGCTATTACTGAATATTAAACCTCCTTTTATGCTATACAAGCATAACCGATATTTTATAGCCCAATCTATAAATTCAATTTCGCACCGACTTCTTAAATTCGCGAGGCGTCTCTTTACGTATGCGTGTCTACAATCAAAACAATGATGCCAAGCCAACGTCTTTCGCGTCCGGCACACGCGGTAAAAGTCTCTACTTCCAACAGTATATAAAAATGATGCCTAATCGACGTCTTCCGCGTCCGGCATCCGCGGTAGGAGTATCTATATTCAATAGTATACCAAACTGATGCCTAGCCGACGTCTCCCGCGTCCGGCATCCGCGGTAAGAGTATCTATATTCAATAGTATGTATACAAAACTGATGCCTAGCCGACGTCTCCCGCATCCGGCACCCGCGGTAAGAATATCTATATTCAATAGTATACAAAACTGATGCCTAGCCGACGTCTCCCGCGTCCGGCATCCGCGGTAAGAGTGCCTGCCCCCCGCACAGCGACAAAGCTTCTCCTACTCCTTCATGGAGGCAACTCCCAGCCAATCAGCGACCTCCTGACACAATGGCTTATCGTATCCTCAACAACACGCAAACCATTTATTCGATCATTTTGAAAATTGGTACATTTGACATTTATATTTATTAGCATAAACTGTTAAATTTTCAATAATTTACTTCCATTATTTACATATGTTTAATATTTTGTCACAGCATGACGACCATCTAAGCCCCGCCTACAAGCAACGGCTATGGGTGCCTTCAAGGGGGGAGAGGGTTGGTTTGGCCCTCTCTCTCTCCAAGTTTCTACTCTGTCGCTACCCCGCTGTGCACTCTGTAGCTATTACAGCGTGAAAACATAACTCTTTCCTCCAAGCTTCCTTTTATCTGGTTTGATACTGGTAGGCCGGCAATTAAGTACGAAATTTAGTTAACATCGAAATAAGTTAATTGGGTTATTCCCTATACAGAAAACAGTTCACATTGAAATACTGAATAAAATAAAACTTGATTCAAGTCTCTATGACAATTTTGACTAATTACATAACTATAGCATACACACATTTATTTACAAACTTTACGAATGAATAAAGTTGCGCATCTCATAACCCTCAATTATCAAATGCATCCAAGCTGTGGGTTGGAGGTGTTCGATAATTTTGCAGCCGACTTCATAGCATTTATGCAATTTCTTCATTCGTAACTTGCTTGTCGCACTATACCGTAGCACTTCCTAACCCACACCACATAACTCTTTTAAGGATGAATTTCCTAGACCCCGGGTGACCAGTTATGGAGAGAGCCAAGGCACCTTGCAGTTATTCATGCTGAAAGCATCGAACCTACTCCTATTCATCTCCTGGCTTGGGACACATACAGCTCCCACTTTTTTTTTTTTTTTACAAAAGCTATCTACAACAAAGAACACTGTTGAACAATGTTACAACCCTAGAAGGGCCAACTTGTCCCTCGTCCTGTCCTTCCTGACAACAACACAAAAGAAATATACCCCCATTATTTACACCCTGACGAATGGAGGAGCGCCATGGGATGCCAGGATTTAGCCTGACACTCACCATCACGTCGCTATGCTGGATAATACTTCCGCTGTCTGTCAATCCGAAGCCTGTCAATGTTATAAATCCCCTGCTGGTTAGTTCACCCGCCTTACCGATTTTGTATACGCTTGCTTTTTCCGGCGCGTCTCTACATGAATTTCCTTTGGGTCTCTACTCCCTGCTCTTCAGGAATTTTATTGCTTTCCTTTCGCTCTTGTGTACCCTGTTGTTCAATGGTCCGCACTTCGGTTGCGCGGTCATTCTCCTCGGTCATCTTTGTAGAGGGGGGGCGGTCGAGGCCTCCTTTTTGCCACCCTATTGTGAAGGTCGGCCGTTCCCTCTGCGGGTGATCCTCTCCCTTGTTTGCCCTGCTTTCGTCACGGCCGTGTGTTCTGTTCCCCCTTTCACGACGCTTGTCGTACTCTTGTGGTCTGTCCCTAGCGGGTCCGGGAAGTTCAAAACACTCTAATAAAGCGATAAACCCATCTGTAGTATATACCTGTCCTGTAACCACGGTGTTTTGTATGTACGCGGGTAGGTGTCTCGCTACGTGATAAATCATTCGCGTCTGCGAAAAAGCATTCTCTAGGTATTTCTCCTCTTGTACAAATTCGTCGATATAATCCGACATGGATAAGTAGCTCCCTGGTTGATACCTCCCCTGGTAAATATGGTAAATCAAGTCGTCTTGTACTGCCGGAAACCAGAAACGGGATAAGAATGAACTTCTGCAGTCATCGTGACACTCGACATGCCCGCATGCAATGACCGGCCTCGCGTTTTCTACACGTCTACTAAATATAGGCACTAATCTGTCAATGCTATGAGGTGCCATGGCAGTCACCGACGTAAGCGGAGAACTGTGTAACAAGTTTCTACTCATCTCAGTTTGCGTACTTATGACAGTTTCTAATTGCTTGTTAAGTGACTGTACTACCATTTGCTGTGCCTGGCACGAGTCTAGTATCTGTGTCACCTGACCCTTTAGTTTCTCGCACTTGTCCGATACTAGTTGACTCACAACCCTAACACCTTGCAATTGTGTTTCGCACAATTCGCTAACTGCGTCTATATTTTCCTCGAGTGCCTCCATAGTCTGCACGACGCTGCTTTCTTGTTCGTCGCCTGCCTCATGCCATTCTCGTTGCGTTCCCTGAACCCGGTTTTCTGACTTGGTGTCGAGTTCTGTACTGTGTTCTTCGAATTCACGCACCGTTTCTAACTCTACTGCATCAATTTTGCTATCTAATGTGCTAATCCTCTCCTTCAGTTCGCCGCGAATCTGTTCCCCAACGCCTACAATTATTCTTTCACCTAATCGCTTCTCTATACTTTTCATTTTTGTCCTCTGCTGCTCACTAAGTCGCTCCTCCATACCTTTCATTACTGTCCTCTGCTGCTCACCAAGTCTCTCCTCCATACCTTTCATAACATTAATTAAATTCCCCATGAATGACTGTAGATCATTTGGTTCAGGATGTTGATCTATGCGCCTGCCATCCAGAAAAGTACTACCTTGTGAAATATTTGTGCCTGAGCTTGAGCTGTCTGTGTCCCGACTCAAACCTGTGTCGTTCGCCACGGAAGCTAGTTCCCCCATGTCAGTTGTCTCACTGATTGCCTGTTCGTCTGTGTTATTTATACACCCCTCACTACTTACCACAACGTGCCTTTGCTCCTCTGGTGAAAGCATCGCAGCTTTCATACGTCTAGTGGCCCGGTGCGTAGTCTCCATCTATCTACATAGCTACAGTTATGTGGCATGCAAACACTATCTACACCAACAACACTACAGCGACGCGTCGTTCACTTCCTTGCAGAATCTCCTTTGGAATACGTGGCTTGCTGATGATACGTAATTTCAGACTCACCGCCTCAGGTTTGGCTACCTGTAACCTTGACGTCGTCACCTGCGTTGCCGTGTAGTCGAGTAGTCGGGTCGTCTTCTCAGGGACTCGAACCATGGGCCCTCCTTTCGTCGTCGTGGAGTCGTGTGGTCGAGTTGTCTTCCAGGCTCAGGAATACGAACAGCATACGAACGAACACGTCACCACGCACCCTCGCCGTCGAAAGTTCAATGCCTCGCGTCAAAGTTTTTAATACGCAATTGTTTCTCTTTCCGCACTCAATCTCTTATTCTCAGGGTCGCCTTAAGTCCGTCCACGCACGGTATTTCTTTACGGTAATTAGAAATACTGACTGGCCCATCGTTGGGAAGCCATTATGCATCGTTTATCTCTGCTACTAATTCGTTGCTTTTCGTATTTACCTGCACGGCAATGGTGCTGTTCGAGGAAACAGTTAGTATTATGCTTGCAGTAGGTCAAATAAATAAACGATTGGTTGTATTTATTTGGTGACGTAGGGTTTAGGACCCGATGTGCCAGAGTACAGGAGTCGCTATTACTGAATATTAAACCTCCTTTTATGCTATACAAGCATAACCGATATTTTATAGCCCAATCTATAAATTCAATTTCGCACCGACTTCTTAAATTCGCGAGGCGTCTCTTTACGTATGCGTGTCTACAATCAAAACAATGATGCCAAGCCAACGTCTTTCGCGTCCGGCACACGCTGTAAAAGTCTCTACTTCCAACAGTATATAAAAATGATGCCTAGTCGACGTCTTCCGCGTCCGGCATCCGCGGTAGGAGTATCTATATTCAATAGTATACCAAACTGATGCCTAGCCGACGTCTCCCGCGTCCGGCATCCGCAGTAAGAGTATCTATATTCAATAGTATGTATACAAAACTGATGCCTAGCCGACGTCTCCCGCGTCCGGCACCCGCGGTAAGAATATCTATATTCAATAGTATACAAAACTGATGCCTAGCCGACGTCTCCCGCGTCCGGCATCCGCGGTAAGAGTGCCTGCCCCCCGCACAGCGACAAAGCTTCTCCTACTCCTTCATGGAGACAACTCCCAGCCAATCAGCGACCTCCTGACACAATGGCTTATCGTATCCTCAACAACACGCAAACCATTTATTCGACTATTTTGAAAATTGGTACATTTGACATTTATATTTATTAGCATAAACTGTTAAATTTTCAATAATTTACTTCCATTATTTACATATGTTTAATATTTTGTCACAGCATGACGACCATCTAAGCCCCGCCTACAAGCAACGGCTATGGGTGCCTTCAAGGGGGGAGAGGGTTGGTTTGGCCCTCTCTCTCTCCAAGTTTCTACTCTGTCGCTACCCCGCTGTGCACTCTGTAGCTATTACAGCGTGAAAACATAACTCTTTCCTCCAAGCTTCCTTTTATCTGGTTTGATACTGGTAGGCCGGCAATTAAGTACGAAATTTAGTTAACATCGAAATAAGTTAATTGGGTTATTCCCTATACATAAAACAGTTCACATTGAAATACTGAATAAAATAAAACTTGATTCAAGTCTCTATGACAATTTTGACTAATTACATAACTGTAGCATACACACATTTATTTACAAACTTTACGAATGAATAAAGTTGCGCATCTCAGTGCGCCCGCGGCTTTGCTCGCGTGTGTTACTCACAGCAGTTGACGTTTGCTTTAGTTAAAAAAAATCTTTGTACACCGGATAGGAATTCAGTCATCAAGTGATGGAATAACTAAACTACTAGTTGAACTAATTCTGCAGTAGTATACATTGATATAGCTGTCCACCCAACTACGCCTGGGCCTTATTTATAGTAACAGTAATGTTGGCATTGTGGGGTAGTTACAGACACTTAAATATAATGGGGTAATCAAATAAAATACATATTTTACGTGGTATTCAGACTATTTCCCCTGAGCACAACCAGGGTTAGGATGCCCTTAATAACGTACTTGTTTCTCAAAACCTTCACATTAAGCTAGTGTCGTTAGGCAATATTTGTGGGATGTTTCTCAGAAATATAAAAGTATTTCGTGCCACAACCTTGAGGTTAGTGAGATGGTGTACGCAAGCTGATGTTGTCGAGGAACTTAAGTGGGTAGTGGACTGCATAATACATTTTTACCACTACTGAACGACGTCGTACAAATTGTACTATTTTAATCTGTCTTGCGGTTTTCGTGAGTCAGAATTGCACATTTGCACAGCCTTTAACAAAATATGAGCCAAGAACCTCCGGAACAATTGACAGAAGCAAAAAACTGTTGCGCCACGTAACGTTGAAATTATTCATGAAAACTAACATTAAAAATGAAATATTAATGGATACCATTAGTGTGACGTCACATGACGATGCTGGTTCCAAACAAATATATTCTCTGTACATGTTAAACAATGATCTAATTTTACATCCCTAAGAAAAATTGGGTAGATTCTATTGTTTTTCGAAATAAGTAAAATCATTGAAGTTATGAATATAGCCCAGCTGTTAATATTGCTGAATTACTTATGTGTAGTAGTGACGAGGTTACTTAACCTAAAGGTAAACATGCATGTTGTTCTCGTTTGAATAGTACAATTTATTTGCAATTTAAAGATGGGCCGTTACAAAAAGAATGAATTAAGTCAACTGGTAACTAATACCAACATTTATATGTCAATGCTAAACTTTCAAAACATACATTTGTTTTGAACCAGTGGTCTCGTGTGACGTCATAGAGGTTGTACAGCACGTCTTGATAGTACTGTAGAAAGAAACTCCAGTATAATTTATTTCTCGCTGGTTTTACTTGCTGTTCAGATTGTCTGCCTTGAAAGTTTATGAACTAAGTTTTCTTCTTAATAATTAAGTTATATTATATTATAAAATAAAAAAACTTCCATAACGTTTTTAGGTATTTACATAACATATCATTCTGAAGTGAACAAGATGTCAATATCTCTACTTGTTTGATAGACATCATAGACAGATAGAAAATGAATGTTATGCCTTATTGCCCGTTTCGATGTCGAATTTTGAAAAAGCTTAATTTCACATTTTAAATATTTATACCAGTATCCAAGTGAAGTGAAAATCACTACGATAGCCCTTTCAGTTCATGCAAAATCGATTATTCATTCAAAAAAACCAAATCTTTAAACATTTTTTGCGGTCACTTACATAATCATCATCCTGAAGCAAAAATAAACTAAATATCTCGATGGGTTCAATAACAGGGTGGCTACAGGCAGGGAAAACAGGGAAAACCTGGAAATGTCAGGGAAATGTAGTATGTCGGGGAAAACAAGGAAATGTCAGGGGATTCAGGCATTGTGCAGGGAATTTTGTTGAAAACATAAATTGTCTGTTTGTCATTTTTACACAGTAATTGGATTCATTCGTCTACATAAAAAAATTATAATATTCCGGTTGATATAAAGTCCATAGTGTACCGACTGCCTTTTCATTTTATTGTCTTCATTTAAATACTAAGATTTTATATTGGTTACACTGGGAACATAACATACGAAGTAAAAATTTTAAAGTGATATTATGATTATTGATTGTTCAAAATAAACGTGATTCTTCATCTGAAGAGTTGAAATGTTTCTTCTAAATGTATATATATTGTACATGAGATGACTGCTGTGGTGGTAGTATGCAGACATAGTAGTTTTTATCAGGCTTATATTATTTGTGAGATTAGGTGCAACTGTGTGAACTTTGTTTTAAAATTTGACTTGTTTTGTGAAAATGGTTATTTGTTAACAAAGTACAGCACCAAATTCTGTACCTATGATGAGTTATTTGATGTCATCACAAGCAATCGTTTGGGGAGTAATGTTATTATTTAATTTAAGGCATATTAAAATCAGATTTAATATACATTTGGTTGTAATTTGGCTGTCAAATATTTTTCAGAAAAAAAAAATTGAGTTTGTTACAGTAAAATATTTCAGTTATACAAATGTCAGGGAAACGTCAGGGAATTTTTTTGGCAGGAACTCTGTAGCCACCCTGAATAAATATAGAAGATTTATCTAAAACACATTTCAGGTCTTTTCACCTCCTAAGAGACTGAATTTCAAAATACCCTTGAATCACATTTTAGACTACTTAACTGGTGTTTCTTGGAAGTAAAAAACATGACAATTGCCCGTAAGGTTCAAGATATATCGACAAATAATTAAAAACACATATCATCACTTTTCACTCCTTTTCACCTCCTTAGGTGGGGAATTCCGAAAATTAGTGAAATTACCTTTCAGGTATTTGAGTGAGCATCAATCTTAAACATAAATCACGTCACTATTTAAATAGCTGTGATTTAGATGTTTAATAAAAAACACATTTTGCCCCTATGTTCTGCTTGGGGGTCGAATTTAAAAAAATCCTGAAACTACTTTTTGGGTTTTTACATAAGCAACATTTTGAAGTGAATACCAACTTTCTATCCCAAAAGATTCAATTGATATCAATAGTTTATCGGAAACACATTTAAGGTCTTTTCACCTCCTTAAATGTTCAATTTCGAAAAATCCTTAAATTGGCTAATATGCATTTTTATGTGTGTCCTACTAAAGTAAAAATCACAATGATAAGTCGTCTGGTTCGAGCTCTATCGACGTTTCTTCGGAAATACATTTCACCCCCTTAGAGGTTGAATATCAGAAAATCCCTTCTTAGTGCTCACCTAGGAGCTGCGGGAAACCCACATAAAAAGTTTCATGCTTTTGGGTTCTGTGGTTTGGACTGCAGTTTGATATGTCAGTCAGTGAGTCAGTATGTCTTCATTTTTATGTATAAGATTACAGTAATGGAATTAATACCAAGTGAGGTGGTACAACGGTAACACATTGGCCTTGCTCTCGGAAGGACCCAGGTATCAATCCCCAACTCCAGTCATTCTGATTTCAGTTTCGTGATTTCCCAAAATCACTCCAGGCGTTCCTGGGATGGGACTTCTCTCTCAGCTCCTGTCATTGTACCAAGTTGTGTCATTGTTTCTAATGACCTCGCTGTCGTCGAGATGTAAATCCCAACAAAAACAAATGTAATCGAACTAAACTAAGCACCACAATCTTCACTCTGACATGAGGGAACTGTATACATACATGTTTTTTTTTTTTTTTTTAACCTCCAATGGGCTGTAAAAAAATAGTTTGGAATGATTTGTAAAATGCTTTTACGGTCAAAAGATGATGTGTACATTTTTCAGCTGCGTTTCAACATAATCACCACGTCACCACACAGACTGAGACATTTGTCGTACCGGTGCACCAGGTTTCCAATACTCTCCGTAGAGAAAGTTGTCCCCTTTGTATTGAATCTTGTTCGTTTAAATATTTTGGGTGTGGTATGCATACAAGGTGCAGTAAACGTTTTGCTTGCAATTTTGTTTCTATGAAGCGATAGCAAGCAAATTGCAACACAACTGTTGTTTATACCCCTTTCTCCCAACCACGTTCACTGGCCAAACCAATACATCGGCTGAGGTGTGGTTACGGGCATGGCAACATGTTAGTAACAAACTGTACTGTGAGTTCTGTGGAGTTATTCTATTTTTAAAGGCCTGAGGACACAATGCAGCAGAAATACATAGCATAACGAGTGTAGTATGGAGTTAAAACTTTGTGAGCAATGGCGTGGTGCGAGAGAGTGCATTATTTTGTGAAGGCCATACTATTGTTCATGGGGAAAGTGGCCAGGGAAGAAAGTCACTAGCGACAGATGAACTAGTGCAGCATGTTGGTACAGTTGTTTATAATTGACGTCAATTCACAATTAAAGAACAGTCCAAAGAATTTCCGCATATTTTACGGTCAGCCGTGTACACTATGTTACACACAAGATGGGATACAGTAAAATTTTAGCACGAAGAGTACCCAAAATGTTGATTGACTTCAACAGCGAGCAGCAAATGGCATTGGTATACTTGTCATTTCTGCTGCTGTACGCAGACAGCTGAAAGCATTTTGTGAATCAAATTGTGACACAAAATGAAACAGATTCATGTAGACAATGAAGAAACAAAACTTCAATCACAACAGTGGATGCCCACCCTTTCCCAAACAAGCCGAAAAAGTTTAATCAGTCATTCAGCATCAAGAAACTGTTGGCTACAGTGTTCTGGACTCACCAATGTGTGCTTCTGATTGATTTCATGGAGCCGGGTACAATCGTCAATGCTGCTACATACTGTGTGACATTACAAAGGCTACAGCAATCAATCTGCAACAATTGAAAAGGAATACTGACATTGGGTGCTGTCTTACTTCATGACAATGCCTGACTACATAGTGCTGCCATAACGCAATAACTGCTGGCATGTTTCCGATGGGACGTGTTTGATCACAATCTTTACAGCCCACATTTGGCACTGTGTGACTTAATCTTTTCCAGACATATAAAGAAGCGGCTGGGAGGATGACGCTTCAACAGCAATGACGAGCTACAGGACACTGTGACAACACGATTGGACATTCGGGTGGCAACTTTCTTTGTAGAGGGTATTGGAAAGCTACCAGTACAAGTGTCTAAATCTGCATGGTGATTATGTTGACAAGTAGCTGAAAGATGTACATATCTTTTGACATTATAAGCATTTTACGATTCATTACCTTTGTTTTTAAGTCCTTCGTAAGTACAAAAAAATTAACCCTGTCATTTGTTTATCTTATTCAGTACCGGTACCAACTTGGTTAAAATGTTTCTGACAGGAGAACTTCTAAAAAGATCAAGTTACACATGGATAACTATAAAAGGTGCATAATTTATAAGCTTATTAAACAGGATAACTTCTTGAGTGGGAACTTGGTAACAGGGTTTCACTGTATGTAGTATTTCAACTCCGAAATTTATATTAGTGGTTTAAATGAAATGATGAAACTTTTGCTGTGATTGCTGTTGTTGTGGTGGCTGTTATTGTTATTATTCCTGTTATCATTGCTAAAATATTGAATGTCATTTTCAGTAGGCATGTATTTATTACTTCAGTTAGTTGTGTAAATGAAAGTACTATAAAGGAACCAACAAAGTAGTGCTTTAAATGTTGAGGTGTTGTCTATAATGAGTAGAAGCATATTAAATAGCTTGTACAGTTTGGCAAACACACGGCATTAAAAAAAGATCAATCACATAATTATGGTAAACACCATTATTGATACCTTCCATAACTAAAGCATTGTCATTTCCTAGTCCTTGCATTTGTTCCTGTTTCTTCAGAAAAAAACAATTTTCCTGCTAAAACTAGTGGGAATTTTACTAAGGTGGCAGCACTGATGCACGGTGTAAAACAGTGCCATAGTTCACTGACCTCTCTTGCATATGGCATGCTATTGTCAGTAAATTTTAACGTAATTCTGCCGCAGTTGTCGTATTTTCGTCATGTAACACAATGTACAAGAGTATTTCCTCTACAACACCTCTATTGTCTTTAGTTACGGAGCACGAGAGGAATGGGCATGTGGCGAGTTGTTTTAGCATTTATTGTAATTATTTTAATTTACTTTCCACGGGAATTCTGAGAAAAATGTGAGATATATACGGAAAATACATGGAAATTGTAATTTGGCCGAACACCCTGGTCGGACAAATTCACTCTGTAAGAAGGTGCTTGCCAGGTCATAGTTGTACACAAGAATGACCATTACTTTAATGCAAGTGAAATCTGCTTTAACTGTTAAAAATCATGGTGTCTCATTTCATCCCTCACTAGTTGAGCCATGCATGTCGAAGCTGTGACAAAAGTGGAAGATGGTTGAGAGGCATCTGTGTACACAGTTCTATGGCCATTAAGCACTGCCTGACAGTTCTTGCAGACACTTCGACCATTTTTTCTATGATTTGTTCTGAGGCGGCTGTTTGGTGTGTCACAGCTGCAACTGTACTATGATCTTGGAAGAAGACAGTTCTTTGTGGTCCTACATTAGCATGATGGCACAACTCATATGACATGACCTCAGAAGACATCCATATTTATCCATAGCCTGAATTTCCAACACTTAAACTGTGAAATTATCACACAGGGACCATTCTGGGTACTGGAAATGGACCATTTTATTTTTTTTGTCTGCACTTAATGAACTATTGTTAATTGATCTGATTATTTTCTGTTAACGAATGCAAAATTTAGTTCAGTCAGTAATGAAATTGTATGGTTTGTTAAAATTTAGGCTCTCCAATTATTATGAAGGGATATTTAATGTAGTATTTAAATTTAACTCTGCGTTACAAAACAAGAAAGGTCTAATGTTTTTTTTCTGTTAATTACTTTTAACTTAAGATAATGTAGTACGTAGTTGGTAATATAGTGAATGTGTCATCATCAACCTTGTTGTTAATTTTCCTGCCATTCTTGGTAAATAATTAAAAAAAAAAAAGATTGCATGAAGTTCAGTTGCACCACCAGTTGAATTTAAATTTGTTGTTACAGTGGATTGTGTTGTCAGTCTGGTAGTGTAAAATATAATTTTGTGTAGCTTGTGGTGTTGCATTCTGCAGCTTTGTACTATTTTTGCAATCTAGGCTGTTGCAGTAATCACTTAATCACTCAAAATGTACTACTGTAGTTATTAACATTATTTTATGATTTTGTAATAATTGTATTTGTTAAATCATGCTTTCTGTACAGAAATGAAGTGAAGAGATTGTGGACAACACTTAACATCTAGGTCTTGTGCTGGTGAGGGATGACATGATGCTCTCAGTGTTGAAATAATAAGAATAATGTTTTAATAGAGGATGGTCAATAATTAGTACAGTGTTTACCATGGTGTATGGTGGTGTATTGTTTGCCAGCAAGCAATGGAGACCCTCAGAGCCCAGAATCACTACACTTCATTGCGGGGACTCAACCTAATCAGTATGAACAGGCCCTGACGGCAGTCGGGGAGATAATACAGGACTATGACTCGGACAAGTTGTTTCCTGTGCTGGGGTTTGGTGCTCGCTTGCCGCCAGATGGCAGAGTTTCACACGAGTTCTTCGTCAATATGCTCCCTGATAATCCATTCTGCGAAGGAATACCAGGTTTGTTATTCTTTCAAAATTAAACTTAAATGTATTATGCTTGGTTATTTATAACATTTGTCAGAGGACCACAGCCGCAAGTCAAAACTGATTGTTTGTCAGGAGAACAATTTTAAAGTTTGAATATTTTTTTTTTACATTTATTTTACGTAACATTTTAAATGGTGGATTATGTCCAAGTGCTTTTCTATTAGGAGAACTTAAGTTGCCACTGTTGAGCATGTTGCAATATTATTGCACACTAAGGAAAAGTTTGGGGCGTGTATACATCAAAATATTATTTGTGTTTCAATACTGAAAATAGAGTTATGATATTAATATGGAAAACTATGCAATGTATTTTGCGGTAAAATGGCAAAGCTTCTTCATAATGATATTAATTTCACATATTTTATTAATGTATTTATGAACCACTTAAAAAAAAAAAACAACTTTCTTAAAACAAATTTTAAATGTTTGTGTAGATAGCATGCAATGCAAACTCTTAGCTGGACTTGTTAATTTTTTTTTTCAGGTGTGGTAGAAGCATACAAAAAATGCATCCGTCAAATTCAACTATATGGTCCAACCAACTTTGCTCCTGTAGTAAATCATGTAGCCAAATTTGCAGAGTCATATCCTGATGGTTCACAGTATTTCATTCTGCTTATCATAACAGATGGTGCAATCACTGACATGGTTCATACAAAACAGGTTTGTAGATTGCTGCTGCAGTTATTAGCATGCTTGATTGATGACTATTATTTATGTTCTTTGCCTTGTGAAGTACGAGAAGCATGACTAGCCTATGCATTACAACATGTGCTGTGTTAGTTCTACTATTAATTTTTTTAGACTAGGCGAATTGCACATTTTATTGTTGGCTTTGGTTTTTTTAATATAGCTCTTGTTTTTTAGTATATCATGAGTACACTATTAGTATTTAAATATATGTTTGGAAAACGTGATCAAATGAGTTTTGTTTTAAAACCCTTTTTAAACGTGCTTGCACACTTCATGGAGTCACACATTAAATACTGCCTACACTGCTGTGTTTGTTAACTTCAGCAATGAGGCATTATTGGGTATATACAAATTGTTCAGTGAAAAAGTGCAATAATGAGTCAACTATACGGTTTGACTGTTTATATTGCAACCATACTGGACAGTGTTGATAATGTGACTGTTGCCAAAACTATCCGGCCTTGCTTTTTTATTGATAGCCAGCCAGTTATTTTGTCATCTCACGCACATTGTTATTTACCAGCCCAGTTTTAAGTATTTGTAACAAAACATTTGGTCCTCCTGGCCAGATTTTGGCAAAATCCAAAAATTAACATTAGCTTGTTATGACTGACTTTACGGTAGAGTACGAGTGTGTGTCTCTGTACTCCTGCCTACTTCTTAGTAGTGTTTTCAGAAAAAACAATGGATAAAAGTTTCAACTTATCAGTTGAGATTTCAGAGGGCTGAAAATTGCTTGCAGTGTGCAGTTCTTTTCAGAATGCCGAGAAATATCCTGCGAAGGTTGATTTGTTCATGGCAACATACCAAGATATTTTCTCAGTGATAACTTTTTTCAAATATGGTTACCTACATTTTTAAGTGCTCTCAGCCAGGGACACGAACTTCCAAAGCTATGCACATTTGGAGAGACTGAACGAGTTTGACGACGTAATTTTTTTGCTATGTCTGCTCTAGTTAGCTCCCCAAAAGTTTTGTCAGTATGCCACAGAAGGACATGAGTGTACTGCCTATCAACAATTAGTCGAGTAGGATTGTGCTACCGTCAGTCAAGCTGGCCAACCTTCTCTGGCAATGTACAAGAGTGTGTAAGCTTCTCTAACCTGTTTACAATGTTAGTCATGGACAACAATCAACTTACAAGTATCAAACAGCTGTCATATCGTAAGGTCTCGCTCGAAGGTGAACCAGCATCATTGATAGTCTTTAATATTGACGGACGCAAACTTCGAGACACAATGGAACATCTTAAGGGCGCCGCCTACCTGTGCGTGACAGGCTCAAAAGCAACGGAGCAGTAAGGTTGACCTTGAAGTGCGTATAAAATGCTGCGTTGCCTCAACGAGCCAAGTGCTGAACTAGCTCGTAAGGTTCCTGCCGAACTGTTTTTACTATGAGACATTAAGCGGTGACCATATAATTTTATTGGTGAAAAGTCTGCAACTAAGTTCAGTGCAGATCGCAACCTGAGTTTCACATACATCTGGTTAGTACATTTTGAAGTACGAAAGTCTGAAAAGGCCGTTTTTAGCCATGTTGGAGGGCTTAGAAAAAATGTTTTTAATGAGCGTGGCAATGAGGTTTCGACCTTGTCTGAAGTTGGTTTTCTTTTCATACGTTGGCGCAATGGGCACATGTGGAATTGTTTCGTAGAAAAAACCTGTTTAACACACTGTAACGCATTTGAAGCGTGGGGTAGGCGGCCACCTTAAACAAACGTTACAGTAATCAGCACCTTGTCATAAATCACCATATTGATGCACTTTGAATGTTGCCAAATGTGTGCCTAAAATATCCCACAGCAGTGCAAAACTTGCTGTCACCTTTTGCTGAAAAGTTAGTTCTTGGGGAGCATTGAAGTTGACAGTGAAACAGTGGCTTTCCTTGCTGATTCACATACTTGAGAAGAAATTTGAGGCAACCTTTCATAAAGAGTTGGTGATGCAACTTCCTAGTGATAAACTTCCAAGTCCAGATTAATTAATTACATTTTTGAAGGGTTAGAGTAGGTGTTAAGTGTTTGAATCTGCCTCGAAGCAGACTCAACGGCAGTATTCTCTAGCTCCTGGAGCAGGCAGTGTGATGAAAACAATTCAGTCTGATATGTTTATTGGTAGCACTGTTGTTATTTCACCTGTGTGCATTGTGCCACCGCGCCTGGAGGTCGGAGAGGGTTGGTTTGGAGAACTGTGAAGTGGAATTAAATTATTGTAGTGTTGTGGTTGTGCTATGTTGATCTCCGGCCTTACTTCCCAGACCACGGGGCTGGGACAATGGCAATTGTTTGCTGTAAGGTCCATGAACTGTTCAAGTGTGTTGTGTTTGGGAACAAAATATCCACAGAAAGGTTTGATATAGTCGAGCAAAACGAAATGTGTTGTGTTGTCTCTAGCCCTTCGAAGTAATTGTGGTATGCATGTGGCTGTCACCACCACACCTTGCTACTGCACTTAGGCGATATACCGAGCGATCTGACACTGCTCTGAAGGAGCCTTCTGAGTCAGTGACCGAGGATTTAACAATGGAGCCCTCGTCTAATGAACAACCACTTGCATCACTTCGTGGTCGGGTCCAAGCAACTGTGTCACCCTCAACTGCTTTGGTGGAAGTCTTTGACTCTAGAGGGTAATATCAGATTGTTAAGGCACTCCTGGACTCGGTAAGTCAGGCTAGGTTCATGAACAGAAAGGTGTGGAACATGACTTGGTCTAGTGCATGAGTGCATTTCTCTGCCAGTTTAGGGACTTTTATGTCCTAATATCAACGTGGTCAAGGTTCTTGTGAATTGTGTTCTGTGGCCTGTTGGTTAGTCCAGTCCAAATCTCCAGTTGGATGTATTTACATTTTCACAGATCACTGGTTACTTGCCTCATGCTGTTCTGCATTTGGCAGATCCCTTGTGCCAGGTTCCTTGCCATATTGATCTATGGATTGTGGAGCTGATTTGTTTCCTTCCTTGTTGTGAAGGACAAGGATTGTTTGCGAGCTTGGCACTCCTGTAGTTCTTGGAACTGCCCTGGGTTTGCTGCTAATGGGAAAGGTTCAGACTGTTTCTTCAGAAGTGACATTGCAGATTCTCTCATGTGCCTAGACCTGCCATGATGTGATACCGTTGTGCGAAGCAAGCTTGTCTAACCAACAAAAAGTTTTCCTGAAATGGCACTTAGTTTCCATGCCATCAGTATTATAAGTCTGTGGTGGTTGCCACATATGATCATCCTGACTTTTTTAGTGTTTACGTGGGCAGTTTTTGCAGTAGCTAGCAGCAAGGAGTATAGTCTGTATCGTGTACGTATTCCGTATTTTGACAGTTCACTTCTGAGAAGTGTGTTTGTAAACAAGATTGTGGAAACAGTGCTTTTCCAGGAAGCCAGGTAGGTTTAAATCTCCAAACAATGGAACTCCCAGGCACATTTCTCAGAAGAGAAACTTCAAAATATGGAAGAGTTACAGGAGACAGACTATAGCTATGTTTGTGCAGTGACTAGTGACTATGTCTTATGTTGGATAACTGTTCCCTATTGCATCATTATACGGCGGAAGGATACATAAACATGGCATATTCTCCGTTCACTCTATGTTGAGTTCTGAAGTAAACAAATAACGTAATATCATTGTACTTCGCTAGATTCTAATTGGCCCAATTTGTTCAGCATGCCGACGTACTATTTCCAACCGACAAAACTGTGTACAGTCGGTATCATAGGAAACAGCAACATCCTATAGATTAAAAAAATATTGCATGAAGTTTCTTACGCGTTATCGTCATACAGAAACAAAAATTACATAAAAGCTTGATAAAAATATTGACATCATGTGCAATTACAGTATATTTCCAAATTTGATTATAATTATCAAGTCATGACAAACGATCGTATTCAAATATTCTGGTACTAACGAAACGAAAATGTGGTACTACATGAGAAAAAAAGTTGTCAACAAAATGAGTGATTAAACTGACTGTAAAGTCCTCCTTGATTATTTTGTACTTCATTTTGGAAGAATGACATTTTATAAATCACCAAACATTCTCTCAATAATCCACAACACTTTTTTTTATCAAGAATGTTATGCGAGATATTTATTCTTGTCTTATAAACATCACCGCAGTTTGTTAAGTAATGAAGACATGTATCCACGATTCAAAAACCATGCCAGACATTTTCACTGTTCACATCCAGCGTCACATAACCTAATCCTCAAGCGATGTAAACATAAACCGTCAGTCGTTAAATCAATTGTACGGACGTATCGTCCACTAACCGTAATTACAGTAATAAACATATAGCGTCGTAGATTGTGTTTTGCAACGTCTGTATATTTTAGATATTTTTTAATAAAACTTTCTCATTAAGTGATGGAGTGGTAAATTTATATATACACGACAGATAACAAAGATCTATTTCTTATGCAAGATCACAATGCGCGGCGGTCGGCAGCCAATGAACATGTTTGTTTATAATTTGCTTTGTTTATCCTTAAACTCAACTCAGAGTGAACAGAGAATAGCTGATGCAACCCTAATATAATGGTGATTGAAAATGATAGAAAAATATTAAAAAGACATTTGAAAAACATGAAAACAATAATACACTTGGAAAAGGTAGGAAATTGTAGAGACAGTTTAGAATACGTATTTTTAAGGTATTATTTGTGATTTTTAACACGCATTGAGTATAGGTCGCACTAAATGAGTGCAGGGCGGCAGACTGTCTAGTGGGAGGGTGTGCTAGGCACACGTCGAACGATAATTTTAATATGGTAAACTGCTATAGTATGTATATGTTTTGTAGCCACAAATGCATTGGCTTGTTTGTGGAACTGCTTATATGTTATCTGATAACCATTAGTTTGTATTGTTTTAGGACAGTAGTTTGTGCAATGTACGATGTATACATTTTTTGAAATTTACTCTGACAATTTTAATGATGCCAAGTCATTGTGTTGCTACGTACTTGAAAGAGAAATTTTCGGTTTTTAGTGTGCCAAAAAGTATGTTGATGGACTGTTGTGACGGAAGGCAATACCGAGGAAGGAATTTTTTTAAAGACCTGGTACCTTGCATACAATAAATATTTCATTTGCACAAATCTGTAGTAAGTGCATTCGAACAAAATCTATTCTTTCCGTCTCTACAAAATTTTTGAATTTCTGCAATGTGTGTCTACATGTACAAGATGTTATTGTTATGCAGTAGGCATGTGTTACTAGAATTTTAACCTTATTTTCTTTTACAAGTGAAATTGGTGGTCATGGTGATAAAATGGCCAACAGCACATTACCAACATGACATACAGCATGTGCAACCATTGAAAAGAAAGGTAAAGGTGGGTTAGGTTTGGATAGATTACAGAAATTTACTAAAGGGAAATACAAAACAGTGTGTCGAACTAAACACAGACCACTTGCAACATGATAAAAATGTGTTATTTGTAAGAAAACTGGCTACATATTTCTACATTGAGAACTAAATCTTACGGCGGAAAATGTGTTACAGTATAAATTGTGTACACATTCACTAGATTTTCAATTCTTTCTTCTATAATGCAAACAATTCCGATAATGATCACACATTTTAAGATATTAAATCTTGCTGTGCCAAATACAAAACAAGACAAATCTTCCACTAAAAGACTACTAACGGTGCTGTCACTAGTGAAACTATCTGGGACGAACAGGGAGTCAGATTTATCCAGCCGTGTCAAGACATTTCCTTCATATACCATGGCTGACTGTGATAACTCCTAGTATAATCTTTCTGTTCACTTGCAAGCTGTTTTGTGCTACAGTTCAAAATTTTAAGGAGCGATCACATTTAGTATGTTGCCTGTAAAATATAGGTAACGCAATTTTCCACTGAAATGTTAGCTTTGACTGTGGGCTGCATTAATTTGTACTAAATAGC
Organism: Medauroidea extradentata; assembly: GCA_003012365.1. Taxonomy (NCBI): domain Eukaryota; kingdom Metazoa; phylum Arthropoda; class Insecta; order Phasmatodea; family Phasmatidae; genus Medauroidea; species Medauroidea extradentata. Next base: position 52,312 of record PNEQ01046437.1, on the reverse strand, counting down.
TTTAAATACATATCCATGAATGCGTACAGGTATGTCTAGTGTACTGTAAATGACAAATGAAAACCTATCACCAGTGTATTTAATGAGTAAGCATAGTAGACAATAACTTTTTTCCCACACCTGAAAAGATAAAAAGTGAAATTAAATTTAAATTAAACAAGGATTTCAAAAATTCTCACTTTATCACCTATATATACTTGCAACAAATCACCTTTTACACTGGTTTCTTCCAGCAAGAAAAATCACTAGCTAGTAATGTTTGGTTGCAATTATTTTTTCTTATCAGCCTTAATTTAAAAGTAAAGCGTTAGTTGAGGTGTATGTTTTTTATATACTGTGACACAAATAATAGCTATCTTTTAGTTGTTCATTTAGAACATTTCTACACAGGATCAAAAAGTAATTTGTTAATATTTTTTATTATTCTTATTCCAGGCCATCATAAGAGCATCGAACCTTCCGATGTCGATAATCATAGTTGGTGTTGGTAATGCTGATTTCACTGCAATGAACGAACTTGACGGTGACACAATTCCTCTGTCCCACAACAAAGTAGTTGCTGCCCGGGACATAGTTCAGTTTGTTCCGTTCAGAAATTTCCAGCGAATTAGAGACATAAAAACTGCCAAAGCTTACCTAGCAAAAGAAGTGCTGGCTGAAATTCCAGAGCAAATAGTTGGCTACATGAAAACCAAACGCATAGTTCCCAAGTCATCTACAGCCAACTGACATATAGAAGTCAGCGCACCGCCTTTTCATAGTATCGAGGGGTGAGTGTTCACTGTTTGACTGCCATCACTGTTATAAACTGTGTGATTCTCTGCACCTGGTTTGTATTGCCTTTTACATAAGAAAGGTATAGTATTGAGATAAAATGTTTTGAAGACGAAAGTTAATGTTTGTAACATATTCAAATAATTTTTTTGCTATCATAAATCTAATTTCAAAATCTGTAATTCTTTGTAGTTTCCTTTACTTTGTATTTTTATACTTTGTGCAAATGTATACAAATTTTTTTGTCATAAATGTGCACGAGAATACATGTCTCTGTTCTCATAAAGTTGTGCATATAGTAAACTCCAGATTAACCGTGCTAATTGGGACCAGCAAAAACACGGATAAGCGAATTTGTATGTAAAAACATGGATAAGCGAATTCCTAAAGTTTTTCTGTTAATGGAACAGTGATTTTGTCACCCATACTCATGATATTACACAGTACTGTTTAGATTCAATGTGTGTATTTGTAAAGCCAAAAGGCAGTAAATACGACATTCATAAGACGTAAAGAATAGTTTACTGTAAACAACATTGAGCCATGAGCCACGTTTTTAAAAATTAGCTGTCCAACGCCACGTACATACGGCAACACGGCGGACCGAGCGCCAGCTGTGGGAGCTTGTCTACTGCCGAGTTCACACACACATGCGCGTTGCCAGCCACGCACAGATAAGACGCTCACTCGTTGGGCGGCAGCCAAGACACGTGCGGAGAAACTGATTTGTGGAATGTAATGCAATAAAGACCCGGCAAACATAGCATAACCTCCATTAAAAATAATCCTTACATTACAACTGCAGAACATAACATAGACTTATGTCAAAACAAGAAGAAACACATTTAAAAAAAAGTCTATGCATTTATTTCAAAGTTTGTGACGATCACAATAAAGTTTACTAAAAAAATATACACATTAAAAATTAGTCTGGTATGTACGTACATACGTACATTCATACGGAAGTCCGTGACAACCAGTGTTTTAATAAAAACATAAACACATTTTAAAAATTCTGATACATTCATATGGAAGTTCGTGACAATTACATTGAATTTTAATAAAAGAAACATAAGCACACACCCTCTATCGACTAGATTGCTTTCTCATTCACTCATAATAAGCTGGATTGAAATGTCTGATTTCTGTACATCTATAGTTACGTCTTTAATTTACAGAAGGAAAGAAACACATTGTGTTTACAAGAGTTCTGTATTTGCCGTCGTATAATGCGAGAATTTTATGCTAATTTAAGTGGTGTTGAATCACCATTCTCATTTATATGTCTTGTATTTAAGTACAAAACCAGCAAAAAAAGTGTACTAGTATAGTTTTTGCGCCAGACAGTAATTACCGTTACTGTTGTGTGTTGAAGGCCGCTTCTCTATTGAGCGGATAAGGGGGCGATAGTGTAAAGAAATGTAGGCAAAGCTGTGTTGTGAGTCAGTCCAGACGGCAGGACGTGGCTTGCGACCGATCAATAACCATCTGGAATCAACAACAGGATGCCTTGACCTTGACTGTTTCCTAGTGATAAACTTGAAAGGCGTGTCAAGTGAGACTAGTGCGATCAGATAACCACTTCAAGTATGTGGGGAGGGGGAGGGTGGGTGGTTGAAACTCCATCGGATTGCAGCTCAAGTTACATTATACTTACGACTGCCGGCAGCTGGCGGCCGGTGCTTGGATGCCGGCGAGGATGGAGGGTGTGGGAGGAGGAGGGCGGCGGTGTGCCGAACGGATAAGCCGAAAACCTGTTGAGCGAAGCACGGATAATCTCGGGAGTTTACTGTATATATATATATATATATATATATATATATATATATATATATATATATATATATATATATATATATATATATATATATATATATATATATATATATATATATATATATATATATATATATATTTTATTTTTCTCATCTTATTAGCGTCGTGGATTTGTTGTATTCATTGTAACTATGGATGTGGCCAATTATGTGAGCTATAGCATTTGAATTTTTTTCTCCTTCAGTTCATTAGAAAATAGTACTTATAATTCAGGCCTTCACATTTTGTTTCTTCTATGTTTGGTGAAATTTTAAATCATAAGTGTACATTTTTTCAGTAATTTATGTTGAATGTTAGTTTTTCTGTGTAATTTTACTGTCCTGGGAATGGGCATTTGTCAGTGGTAACAGTATATCAGTCATGCTGTTTGTATATGTTTTTAAATGCTAATTAATATATATTGTTAAAAACAGGTTTCCTGGTGCTGTATTTCCATTGTTTTAGTAACTGTAAAATTTAAACAAGACTGAGGAGAAATTGACAAGCATTAGTAGAATTTGTATGTTGTTAGTAGTTGTAAATTTAAACTTTAGGTTTGTTACAACATTTCTGTGAATGATCTTGTGATATTTTAATAAACTTTAATGTTTAGATTTTTACACATTTTTAGCTTTAAAACATAATACTGATAAAAAAAAGATATTGTTGTGAAGTATTAACCCTAAGTTTGTACTTTTTTTTAAATGCCGTTTTCATATAAAAGTATATATTTTTTTCTAAGTTTTACACGTGTGCTGTTTGTTTCCTGTAGGTACTTCAGAGTTTTTTTGTAAATTCAGTTATCGTAGATTATGAATGCACTTCCCAAATGCTCAACCATTTCACAAATCAGTGCAGACGTGAATTGGGAAATTAAAATTTTATTTGTTTCTTTGAACGTAACTGTTAGAAAGGTGTGCGGGTTTGCAGACAATGCAGATGTGTGAAATATGTTATAGTTACTTGCCAATGTGTCTGTCCCATATTGTTCATGTCTATCACCATTTGATGTCAAATAGTTCCTGATATAACTGTACTGTATTTTGGTTCTTCTTCACCTTTGCACCTATCGTTATTCACAAAAAAAATGTTGCATTACAAACCCAAAATGCATTCCATTGTTCAGAAAGTTGAAAATTCATTCCTCCCTTCCACGTTAAGTGGTTTATCATCGCCATATCATAATGATGTAAAGTTAGGATCAATAAATAATTCTTACCAGTTGGTTGAAAACAAATTGCTTTTCTCATAAATTTAAACTGTTTAGAATTAATAAATGCACACAATCCAAAACTCATCTTCGGATTGTTTAGTATGTGTGGTCATTCTCACCTTTGTACCCAACCAGTAATTGTTACTGCACTTATTACAAGTTGCAGGCGAATTTGTTCGTAAGTAAGGATAAAATTGTAATATTTAGATACGTCTAATTGAAGGTGAAGTCATTTTGAAATGGCAAGAGACAAATTGACACGGCCGAAACTGGGAGAGAAATTTCCGCAGGGTTTTGTAAGGAACCACACTAACATTCACTTAGCAATTTAGGGAGCAATAGGAAACTGACATCAGGAAGGGCGGAGCAGGGACTCGAACCCTAGTCCTTCACAACAAGGGCCCAACATTCTACCATTACGCCACCTCGTATCCTAGGATAAGACAGTGATGTAAGGTTACATGATTGCTGTGATTGGTTTATGCTGTGTCACAAGAGGTGTGAGTGATTTATTAGCTGAGGCAAGTGTGGTGAGTGAAGTGAATAAATGCTGTAAATACAGACAGAAGTACTGCGTACTGCCACTTAGATTGTCTGTTCATATGTTGCCTGTTATTTACTGCTCGTCTTCATTTCTATAATCTCAAGAGAATTTCAAGACTTTCCCAAATACCTTTATAGTTTAAAAAAACAAACGATATGCGTTGTTACGTGTCTATTAAAATAATTTTAACAACATTTTTAATTAGTTCTAAACAGACAAACCTGTACCATTTCATGTTTAAACTTGTACATGTTAGTTAAAAAGTTTGCCACTTCAGGTTCTTTCCAATCACATTTTTTTTTCACCCTATTCTTTTCTAGTCCATTTTCCTGTATGCTAGTAGCCAGATGTTGAAACTGTAGCTAACTCGTGCCAGTCTGATTTCCTAGTTGCAACTACTTTAATTGTACATACACAAGATGTAGGGACACAGTTTAATGAAAGTCTTAAGTACAGTAAGTGTGCATGAATTCTTCTGGAAATATAGTCAGTCAAAATTAATGTTGTTGGAATAATATTATATATAATGAAAAATATTATTTATGAAACTATTTTTTTTTCCTCAGTTAAAAATTAATGCTTTGCAAGAACGTCTGTGTTTAGGTTCAGGAATAAAAATTAGTATACTTTTAGTTGGTACGTACTGTGTTTAGTTCATTCTGTATACATTTAAATTTCCGTCAGTCAATGTAAGCTGGTCTGTAACTAAATGGTTAAGATCTTTGATAAAAGAAATTGGGTATTGAAAACTTATTTCAATCCTAAATTCTGATATTTTCATATTTTGGAAAGAAAATATACCTACTGTTATTACAGTATAATAGTACTTCCAGTTATGGGTGAAGTATTTAACATTTTAATGTTTTTTGGTATATACTGTACATGTGTTGCATATTTATTTAGCAGTATGTACATTTTGAAATGTTTATTAAATTTAAAATATTGACACTGCACTGCCCCTGAGGTTGATGAGAAAAAGATGTAGTTGTGTTTGATGGGGCGCACTCCGCTGTTTAGCACAGCGGAGTCGGGAACAGATATATCAGGGCGTATAGGGTTCACCGATGTACCTCAGTGCGGTGTCATTTGCTTTCATTTTTCATTCCCTGTTCGAACCAGGAGCATGCTCACACACATGTACACATTCAGGCATTTGTGAAATAAAAGAAGTGATCAGTTGAAGATGTTTTCTTGGGTCAGGCATCCGGTACAGGTACGTACATACAGACACACACACATGCACATACACACTCACTCACTCACGTGCACATGCACACAGATACACAAAGTACACACACAGATACCCACACAGACAGAGTGACCACGTGCCATACTGTTGATGTACCTCCAGTGTTCTCAGACACAAGCATTGTGGAGAGACAATTATAGTAAATAAAATACTTCTCGTTGTGAGAGAAAATTTGATACAGAAACTCACCAATTGTCGCCTGGAAAAGCTAGCTCGTGTTAGTACACACACACGTGAAGCTATGAACCAGAAATGTATGTGCTGGCGGTGATATATTAAATTTAAGCTCATTTCTGCAAAAACTGTGCCATGAGAAATGGTGTGTGCGAGGAAGGGAAACATGAACCAAATGTTCCAACATAAAAAAATAGATGAAACAAAATTGTGATGGCCAGTTACAATGAGCAATATATGACACTTCCTCGTATGTTAACACATCCACCTGTTCTGAACACTGACAAACAACTACATTGTGCGAGCTGGCCACACGTCGCGCACGTCCAAATTCAACCAGTAAACTGAAACTCATAAGTCTTAACCTTGCATACAAAAACATGAACATAAGAGCCACGATGTTAAATTACGCAATAGGGATTATACCTAAAAAAAACAATTTAATATTTACATGATTCTTCCTAAAGATTTTCGCACTAAATGTGACCACGTAAAATAATAATTTGGTGCATATATTAATTGTCAGTTATTGAGCTTTAAAAATGCCATATTTTCAAACGCAGCCGTAAACATTGAAAACACGTTCTTGGTGGCTAACATGCATCGGAGGTAATTGGACGGTTGTTTTCGTTTCCACCCGCCTGCCAGGCTTTATAAGTGTAGTAGGGTTTGTAATTTAACACTGACTTAAAAAAACTGGGCAAATTTAATGAACCTGTTATTTGAATGCTAACTCGTAAATTTAGCTCGTTTTCAATGCATACACCATTGCAGTTGAAGGTTTCGTTAGTTAATAATGAAGATTTCACAGGTAGTAAGTTGAGAGGAGTGAAGACAGAAAGGTAGGTGTAGCATATTGCAACATTTTAGTTGTAGGTTTGAGTTAATGTTAGTTTAATTCAAATCCCAGAGTGATGATAACATACTACGAATTTATTTTCTGTCAGATATGCACAAGAACAATACATTTTGGTGTTAAGTCAACCGTATGAATGTTGCATGCATCCAAAAAGTGAACCTACGGAGCTAACAATTTGAATGTGTTTAAGCAATCTTGCTGGCTCTTGCATACTGGTGATCGAGCATTCCGATTGCGCGAGTCGGGAAATAATACAACATATTAATTTAGCTGTTAAAAACAATTTTTCTTCTCAATTATTTTTACGTTCTTGTGAGTGACCGTGAGAACTGCAGCAGCAGTGCTGCCATTTATTGACACATTTCACAAAACCCAGCCCACCGCTCGAATTATCGGCCAATCACAGGTGCCTTAAACTAGCCTATTGGCTAAGCAGTGGAATAGCATAAACACAATCGATTAAACAGATATCGAGATGTGGTCACAACTTTTAACTTAAAAGAACTTATTTATTTCATGCTTACCATGTCATACTGTACACAATACATTGAAATAACCACTGCATACATAAACTATACTTTCGTCGCTAATATTAGACTGTTTCAGGTTTAGTTTTTTAGAAACCAAGTAATCCAACTTGTACTATCACACAGCACTGTAGTTAATATTGTATTTGGAGTGAGTAAATTTAATTGTATTGCTGTACAAAGTAGCTACTGTAGATACTTATAACTATTTGGAGTCGCTGACACACTCGTTATCACATAAACAACTGGATTTAACACAATTTCACAAACTTAACGTAAGTTGCAGTAGAGTTTGTGTTAACAGACATACAGTAAAACCCCTTTATAACAACCATTTCCTCAAGAACCGTGGGTTTAAAAATAGGGGTTTCACTGTACAGTTTAACCTCTTTATAAAGACCACCCCTATGTAAAGACCCTATTCTAGGGAACCATGAGAGGTCTTTATTGAGAGGTTTTACTTATAATAAGAAGTCCAATGACATCACAGGGACATGAACATGGAGGTACTCTTTAACCTGATCTAAAATAAACATTATTTTTATTTACGTTTTCTTGAGCGATACAGATGCATATAAAGAAAGTGTGGTTCCGTTATTCAATAAGTAAGACTTACTTTTAAATAAAAATATACTACCACCACCATTGCCACCACCACCACCACCATTGCCACCACCACCACCACCATTGCCACCACCAACACCATTGCCACCACCACCACAATGCCTGCATGCAACCTGTAAATATAAACATAACCTACATACCATACCACTTGGCAAGTTCTCTCCTCTTCCCCGCACTTAATATGCCCGCTTTGCACTCTTATCAATGGGCATGCATATCAGGATTTGGCTAGGAGCAGAGGTGATACAATGTCAGTGTGTTTCACAGCAGCTGGCTGATTTGTGGACACTTGAGATGTTTTGTTTACTTATGCTGTGAATGTTTACTGTTAACTATTATTCACTTGTTTGTTAAAGTGTTTTTTTGAATTGTTGAGTTGATGAGTTATGATCTTCTGATTTTCAGACTTGGTACTATTATGTAAATATAAATATTTGTTAATTTTTTGTATTTTATAATGAAGCAAATGATTCAATTCCATGTACAAATCCCATTTAGTACAAAATGTTGTGAAAGTGTAATTAATAATATACAGTACATGTTTTTTTGTAATTTTCACATGTTTAATTATATTATTTTTCACAGTACTGCTACTTTTTTTATTTAAGTATTGGAAACACGCACATAAAATTATTAAGTGGTGTGATGTGCAATGCTTGTGAAACTAGTGGCTTATTATTTTTATTTCTTTAACTTTGAAATTAGAACATACTCGGGGTAGCTATTAGATGTCACTTTAATAGTTTTTTTCTCTTAAAACTACGTGTTCAGTTGAGGAATTAAAATACGTAAGTGTTATGTGATTTAAATTTTTTTTCTGATTCTGTGCTAATGCTGTTTCTAAAAAAAAATTTTCACAAATAGACAATATCCCACCAAGTTCAAGTATAAATAAATAACAGTATGGATTAACATATTATGGTACAGAGTTATTTTTTTTCGAGACCTATGCCAGATAATTAGACAGTAGATAGAAAGCTTGGAGATTGGCTTATATTTTTTTTTAATACTAGTGTCAGTAAATAGAATACCTAAGACCTTCTGAAAATAAATTTTCTAATGGTTTCCTCACTTTCCAATATAAAAAATAAAAATTGTTGAGGAGGGTACTGATTTTACGAGTAGGCCTATTGTATATTATGAAAGTTGCAATTTTACAAGGTCATTCTGAAGAACCATCAAGAAAGCCATAAAATGTACAAAAAAGGAAAAAAATTGTAGGAAGTTTTGTTGAAAATTTAATATGTTATGTAATTCACTGTGGTAAAGTACAGCATTACAAATACATAGTATTAGTTGGCATGCTATAATATAAAGGTAAAAAACAGAAAAAAAAATTATTTTAAAATTTTGCAGTGGTATTTTGAAACAAATATGTCAGTTTGTGTGTGTGCCAGGTAAGCCTAATTCCCTCCCCTCCCCTTTCCGTATTCCATCCCATTCAGTCTGTCTTTTCACTACTTCCCCTTGCCTTTATTCATCTCTACCTCTCTCGTGACCTGAAGACACTGATTGCAGAATGCTGCTTACATACCATCACTTCCCTTCAATCTGAAATATTGTAGAACCATGTTATAACATTCCTGCATGTAACATAACTTTTATTTGGTACACCATTTTTCTGTAAAGTATAATGCTTTCATTTCCTGCTTATAACAGTGATATTTTTTATTTCCTGCTTTTAACATCACTTATTGTTCTCGGGCAATAACCACAATTCAGGCCTACTTGAGAGATTTTATTTTTCCTCATATAAAATCCAAGCTATTGACTATAAGCAACTATAGGAAACAATTTTATGTATAGGAGATTGTCATAAATGTACATTGCAGTGGTATTAGTGACTATGATTCTGAAGATGGCAGTCATGAACCTACAGAGGAAAAAAAGGGAAAGTCTTATACGTACAGTCTGTGTAATAATTGTTTTTTCTTATGGCACATTTCCTCCAGCACCATTTAATCTAATTACACACTGATTTATTGTTACATAAAAGTTACTTTTTTGTAATACAGTATTCATTCATTGATGTAAAAACCTGATTCCTGCTTATAATATGTTAGGGTAATGATAAATCAAACGCAGTGCTCAACATTTTAATGCTGCTTGACAAGCATGACAAGAGGTCACGTGATAAAAAAATAGGCAGCAGTGCATGCAACCTAACAAAACAAAACTTCTCTCTTGTAAACAACACTATTAACTTTACCTACCAACATAGTACTAACATGTTCGTGCATATAACGCTTTATTCCACTAGTCGCTTGGGAAATGTTGTAACAGAGTTCCACTATATACAGTTTTTTTTATTTGTTTCAACATCATACATAATTGAAAAAAAACATTTCATGTGCATTTCATCAATTTACTTTTAATCAGTAATGATGATACTGCCAATCTTCCGTGTTAGACACTTTCTTTCTGCACCACACCAAACAGAAAGTGATATTTGAAAATTAAAATCAATTAGATGTTTGTATTCGGCATACTATGCAAGCTTTTAATTTCATTTTACTCAATATACTGGCTGTGAAAGCAATTTTTTGCAACCACTTATACATGTAATTTTTGGGATTTGATTTTGGCTGGCACTGTAAGATGGTATTTCTATTTCTTTTTGTTGAACATTGGTGCAAGGTGTAGTGATTCTGTCTGTGTGCTAGTATGTGAACCTATCATGTAAACTGTATTGTGTACACATCTGCCATCTACAGATTCTTGAGATGTAAGAAAAAAGTCGAGTAGATTTGATTGACTAAACAACTTTGGTGAAGGGATTGTTTTGACAATGCTTTTGCTGATACTAAAGTCATATAAAACAGAAAAAATAAAATAAACTACTAATATAAATGAATGGTTTATTAATTTAGTTTCTAATTTTTCTTCAAAATAGTTTTTGAAAAGACGACATTGTATTGCGAGTTGTCACGTGATGCTCCATTTTTTCATTCCTTTTGGGACAAGATATGTGGTTTCTATGTTTCTACTGTATGTTTTAATTAGGGGATATCTATGATAAAAATCTATGTTTAATTTCTTTATTTTCTAATTTTTCCTTAAAACAATCTGTAAAATGTGTTCATACTTATTAGAAGTTAATTGGTACTGGTGTCTTCATATTTTCTGTTTTTTTTTGGGGCCTGGGCAGTTTTTATCTACCTTTATGAAGTATATTTTTATCAGAAGACTTAGATTTAAAGTTTTCGAATCTAGACAGTCAAAAACCGACTTCACTCAAAAAATGCACTGGTAGCGTAATTTTTTTTAATTTCTTGGGTGTCAAGAATGTCATGTCGATTTTACAAGAGCATGAATGTTATGAGAAACTGTGAGATATCGTGAAGTTATAACCAATCTTGTATTACCTCTTGAATTTATTCACTTAATTTGTGTTGTGTTCAGTGTGCTGTTTTCTTAGTTTCTTAAAATTATTGGTGTTTTCAACTAGATACCAGTGTTTGTACATTATTATCAGCTTGTGATATTTTTTCTCTTACTAAGATTGTTGTGAGTCCAGTTTGTGTAATAATTTGTTTAGTTGTTTACCTGCTTTATTTAATAACAGTTGTTACTTGTATCTCAGTAAGTTATTGGAATGAACTAATCAAAATTTATAGAAATAATGCAGCTGTACTAAATACCATATTTACTTTATAATGGTCACCATCACACAATGGACGTACTTTTCTTTTTTAAGTCTTATAGAAGAATTTAAGAAAATCCTCATAATGGCTGCAGCTGTCGTTTTCAACAGGTATCACAATAATTAGTGATGCACATAAATGGATTTATTGTTTTTTTTTCTTTTTCTTCTTCTTCTTCTCCTCCATATAGCGTCGTCATAAGTTGTCAAGATGTCTGACATTCTGTGGTAAGTGTAAAGGTTCGCAACATATATATTTATTTATTTAAGCCACAAGCGGTATATAAACTCCCAGTCGTATGCTTTACTTTATATAATATGTATTTTTTTTTAACTAAAAAGAACAAATCTGTAGGTGACAACTAACACTATTGATACACAGCATCACTGAGGTGCACGGTAGTTAATGTTTGTGAGAGTGGGGGTTACAAGTATGTCCAGTGACTGACGTGTTGATCATCGCTTTAAATCAGGACGAGTGGAGGTCTGGGATTCTCGCCCTGGAAAAATTTTTATTTCAAAGTGCAAAATTTATGCTATTTAGGGCAGTTTAGGTAGTAGTATAAATTATTTTTATTTGATAATATTTTTATAATTTTATTTGCAAGAAGGCAGTCCCCCTAAATAATTTTAGGAGGACGTGTCTCTTCCTTCCCAACAGGCAAGCCCATGCATAGCATGATACTAAACCATTTGTTTGCCACCAAACTTAAAATTTAATTTTTCATCTTTGGCATGCACTGTTGTCGCTTGAAAGGCTGTTGTGGTTGTAGAGAGAAATTTCATTTTCTTTATTTATTTTTATAATAAAGAACATCCAAGTCACCTGTGAAAATTGTATGTACTGTTTATAAATAAACCAGGTATATAATACTCAGTATTTCTCATATAAATTGCAATGAGAGTTTTTTGTTTGAAATGGAATTCAATCAATTTACCTAATAAACATCTTTACTATTTTTAAACTTTTTCTGATATAAAAATGTTGGTCCTTGCTACCAAAAGTGTTGTCTGTATCCATGGACAGTGGTAGTTCAAGCTGATGACCATTATAAATTTATCAGCAGATATCAGCACATTGAGTAAGAAACAATAACTTCGGTTGAAGAGTTACAATTAGATGAGTCATTGCAAAAAAAAAACATCGTGACTCAGAGCCTTCTCGAAATTTAAGAAATATGGTTGATGTGTTTACATGTTTGTAACATCAGCCCTTCAAGTTTATAACCTAAAAAAGTACTGTTGCTTTTATTTTGTTTGGAATTACATTGAGCAACTAACATGAATGTTAATGGTTCAATGCTAGCAATATATTAATTTGTTTAAAGTTCAAAACACAAGAATTCATTTTCGCAGTACATTTCAACATGAGGTGGTAATTGTAAGTGTTGCGGACATAACCAAAATTTAGTTTTTCCTAGAGAGTCACGATAACTCAATATCAAAGTGACGTACAGATCATAAAGAGCATGTTACAAATGAAAAGGCTAGTTGCTCTTGTCTTAAACATACACCAGACTTACCAGAAGTTAAGATATAGTATAAATGGTGAATATTGTATTAGAAATCATCTATAATCTCAATAATTAGTAATATGCGTAGCTCAGTTTTAGGTTAGTAGTGAAACTACATAACCTAGTCCAGGAGTAAACATCATTTTTGCTGTTACATTAAACATGAATTCATATGTTTAGGGGAATTACAAAATTTATTTTAAAAATGTAATTAATTTATTATCTTATGCAGTTAATGCATACATTACAAGGATAGTTTCAGGAATTACTATGGGTTAATCTGACATATCTTAATTTATCATTCTTCAGGATTCACGAATCTCGACCATTGTCATTAATTACGTACTTATGGTCAGTTACAAATACTGTAATATTATTGATGTTTTATCATATTTTAATAGTATCCATATTTGATTCTAAATTATATTCAAAGTAAGGTGTAATCAATGAACAAAATGGGAAGATGGTGTGCTATCTTCTTGCATTTCCCATTAGGACACAACTTTCCCTAGCAACTCGTCCTCGTAAGAAAGAGCTTCGAGTGCATGACCAAAGTTACTTCAGAATGTTTTGACCTGACGAGGTAAGCCCAGCACCATCTTGTTTGTGGTGAATAGAAACTAAATAGATTAAAGGTCAAAAAGGAAGGCAAAATGGGGCATATATACCTATATATATCTATATAATACATATTTATAATCTTTATTAATCAGTATTATATTAAAAACAAGTCTTGAATGTACTGGTTCATAAGCTAAAATTTTTACACTTTTTACAATATATAAATTTCAACAATTAACTGATAAACCAATTCATGTAGGAAAATAGAACAGTATTTTGGCCCGGGTACTGTGCTGCCATGCTTATTAAAAACAAAGCTTGAGACTGCAAACATTTTGGCATGTTCCCATAAATATTTTGTGCTGTGATGTCAGAGCACAACACATTCATGACGTTCGTTCCTAAGTACAGTAAAGTGAGGTTACTTTTTATTGTAAGTTTAAGTGTAATGGGTATCTTGGAATCCTCACATAGAATGAAATTAATCTGATTGTGCAAAGTCACCTGTGGAAGTGCAAAGTACGTAATATCACTTTACAGGAAACTGACTAACTTTAATTTTTAAGGATTTTGCATTATTGAAACTGCTATAAAGCTAAGACAACCATTGAGTGGACCTTGTGGCTATGAAATATAGCAAAATAGTTGTATCATGTACACTTTCAACTCGCATCACACAATTACCGGTAATGTGTTCCATTAAACATTCATGCTACGCCAGTCCATGTTAAGTTCATCTAAACTTCCCAAATGTGAACAGCGTCATTATGTAGGGTTGTGTTGGAAATGCCCATGAAATTCTGTATTTTTACTGACTCTCATACAAACAAAAACAAATATGAAGGCCGCTTCTGCCATGTTTTATTTTCAGTAGTAAGACACAAAACAAATTATAGCACTAGATTTTTAGATCACTGTAGATTTCATTGCCTATTTACGATATTTGAAAACGCCAACAATGAACAAGTATTCAGTAAGTAAACTCAGTATGAAGGATCATCACCATTAATAAATTAATATGCTACACACAGTGCTAAACTGACATGAATGTCACTTTGGAAGTGAAAGGACAGCTTCAGTTGGTGTTGGAATTCTGTCCAAAGAGTATAGTCAGGAGAAACACATCACTCTGTCTCACGTGCTTCTGAGATGTGAAACAGCATTCACTACAGTAATGACCTGCTCACATTATGCAAGTTTAATATTGTGCCATCTGAATTCCTTGCAAAATAATTTTGCTCACACTGTGCGAGTTCACGGCAACTGAATCCATGCTGTGGGAGTCCGAGGTGTACTTAGTTTTTTAGATGGTGTGTATCAGTGTTGCCAACTGTAGAGATGTAGGCTTAGGTTTTCATATTCAGATTAATATTAAGACATTTTTTACTATTTTAACAAGCATATTTCTGCACCTCTGAGGCATAAGACACTATGTCACAAAAATCATATTTTTCAAGAGTTGTTTGAAGAGTGTGACTTGCTAGTGAATTTAGCTATTTAATACCCAAACATGTGGGTTTTAGACACAATACACACTTTGTGTTGTGTGTCACTAGAAAGTACTTAAAACTATGGTAATGTTTATGGTAAAACATACATTTTGAGAAAGGGTTGACATAATGTCTAATGCCTTCAAGGTACAGATTTATGTAAGAGATTGACAGATTTTAATTTAATTTATCAAATATTTATATCCTAGAACAAATCTGCATAACCTGGGAAATACAACTACAGCAAGCTTGAGTGTAAGTTTCCAAATAAACCTTTTTCTTAGTAATTTTTCAAGTATTGCAGAAAAAAGAAAGAAAAGAAACAATCAATATTTTACAGACAACTTTATTGAGTATCCTTAAATTTAACAGTTTTGTAGATTTACTTGAGCATTGATGTAATTACTCTTAATGTAGTGTCAGATATTATGAATAAAGTTCAAATTTTATAAGCCAGCTATATACAGCTTTCTTACATGGTTTTGCTTCTGTTAAAACCTATAATTTCACTTATAATTATAAGCAGTGATATCAAAAGTGTTAAAATGGTTGCATAGGTTTACTTAATTATGAAAGTAATATATCATATTATAATAATAGTAAATGAATTTTGTGAATGTTAGTTTATGCATCAGATAGCACTTGATCAAAAATTTAAAAGTACACATTGTTTGCCCTCAAGGCATTTGCCCAAAATTGAAGGGTAAATGCCTTACAGGCAAACGGCTTTGGGACCAAGGCCTGTTTGGATTGCCAGATTTTTACACCACCAAAAATTATACCGATAATGCAGTAGCGAGCAGAAATTTTGAATGCTTTCAATAGTACCTGCAACTTTTTATGGTTTACCTGTCTGCAGTGTTAACTACTAATGTGCAATAATATGTAGGTTTTTTTTTTTTTTTTAATTGATTGTGGCATAGCAGGGACTGTTAAAAAGTCACTGTTTATCCTGCAATGTGTGTTTGGAAAACAATATTTCCTGTGTACGTCCTGATGCCGATCATCTACAGAGAGAGACTTGAAACATAAGTAGTACTAGTTTATTGGCTTTCCCTGTTAAGTACACACTTAACTAAAATTATTCTCTCTTCTTTCTGGATACCACAATTCTCCATTTGTTAATTGAATATATGCTCTATGTTTGTTGGCAACAGCTTTGGTGCTTTTTGTTTTGTTGGGGAGTTTTATACAATGCAACATTCACTCGCAAGTGCATACGTCTATTAAAACAACTCAGACTATAATACAATACTAACACATTGCAGGAAGCGTTCAAGGATCACATCACACTAATTGTTGCTATTGAATGCTCTTGTTGCTAACATGACTTAATACAGTGGCCCACTACAAATAGAATTCAGTTTAAAATCATCCTTGGTGTAAGACGACAGTTTAGGCATGTAGGTAAGGCAACAGGCTTTGGAATATTTATTTATTTCCCCAGATTTTTGTATGGTGATTGTTCTTTTTCCTGATGAATGTCCACTCACTGCTTCAGTTCACTTAGTTCCATCTGGGAATGACAAGAAACCTTTTCTCCTCTTTGTAAATAGTTGTTCCTGAAGTAGATGTGAAGTGTTAACATAACTGTATCGAACATTGTGCAAGTTACATTTACTGTTATTTATACCTTCACAATGTATGTTTTGTCCTATTTTCTTGGCTTAGTATAATCCAATGTAACAAAATGTAAGAATTTTTTATACAATAAATGAGATATCTATTTTGTATACATCTCTTACTATCTACAATGATATAGCTATGTTTGTGTGTGTGGTTTTCATGTAGTTGGTAGAATGAAGCTGCTAAGAGATTTTGTATTCAAGCATCTTAAACGTTCAGGATAAAACTACCTTTGTCATAAAATCTAGGAATGTTTGTGTAATGTACGCATAGTAGATATGATAGTTGTCTAATAAAATGTGTCAGGTATGTAAACTAGTTTATAAACATACCCAGTACTTTTGAAGAAACAACTTTTTATTGCAGCGTTATACAGTTCATATTTTTAAGAGCTTCTGTTTTCTGTAATATTAGATTACTGTACTTTATTGTGAGAACATTGTTTCAGTGTGTTTGTTTGCACAGTATCTCCAAGTATTCCTTAAAGCAAAAGATGAGCGGCAGCAATGTGCAAGTTATTTTAATAAAATCTTTATGAATTTTTAGTTTCACTCTTCACCCACAAACTTAAAAGGGCATTCTTCCATACTGCATTGTGTTTGTTTGGTTTCTCTGTAACTTCTGTTCCAGTGAATTTATCAACATTTTTGGCATAATAGGGCGTAGTGAAAACATTATTGGTTTTCTGATGTTTTTTCAACCACAATATCTTCATTATTTTTTAACAGGAAGTAGCTGGCGAAAAAAATGTAAATTTATTTGAGTTACTACAGTGGTCATGAAAGTATCAGGAACAGTGCTGTGTAGATTCCAAAAAGTGAATGAAATGATCAACTATGCTCTGTCAATGTGAAAAACATAAAACAATCTTTCTGTTTCCTGACATTCGTCTCTTAACCCTCTTTTAGGGATTGTTTTCTTTACCCACAGCCTATGGAACTGTTGTATCCCAGACTGGTAACTGGGAACCATAAAACTGTGTATATATATCAAACATTAATTTTGTTACAGTATTTCTTCATTCATTCGCCGGTATACCTTTCCTAGGTAGAGAGACGGAGTTGTTCACATTTACTTTTGTCACATTTTCTTGCTCAGACATTGAACATTACCGGTTCGTCCATTACTAACATCGGACCTATCGTCATGGCTATACTTTAAGATATGGTGAAGGTAGAGCCAATGACATTCATATTGCAACAGCTCAGAGTCAGGACACGTGTGTCTGACGGCCACTTACAGCCAGTTTCCATGTCTACAGAACTGTACAGTATGAAACCCAAACAAAATCATTGTTCTGCACCACATTGGTGATGACATTGTAAAAAAAAAAAAAAATAATAGGTCCTTAGTCAAACTGTGGTGATTTAAAAAAATTTAGTGTACTTCTTTTGTGGTGTTCATAAAAACGATTCATTTTAATGACCTAGTATGTTTGAGCATTGTCTTTCCAGCCAGCCATCTGATTGTTTTAGGTACTTGTCCACTCATTTACAATTTTATTTGTACCATTTTATACTTTCAGAACATTTCATGCATAAGAATTCACAGCCCTCCTGCACAACACTTAAAATGGCTGTATTGCTCAGTTATATGTTAAAATATAGTACTTAACATTAATACATAACTACTGATGGGTCTTGCCATGAACTATACTGTACAGCCAACAACAAAGTGACAGGGTTGCACTTAGTCCTTTAATTCCTACATTCCAACAGGATCACTGCGCACTAGATCAACGCCTTGCATGTCATTTCAATATGGCTTAAGGACAGTGCACATGTAGTGTTTCGTCACATAACTTGAACTTATTGTTTTTTTTTTTTTGTGCACACGTACATTCCTGTCACTGAAATCTGGTTAGTTATCTAAATTTTTTAATTGCTATGGTGTTGTTTGAAACACACATAAATATATTAAAGTGTGTAGTTTACGGTCTTAGTGACTAAGAATGCAAGCTAACATAGCTAGTATTCTAGGAGACAGTGTTCTTGTCTAGGCTTTATCTGTTTTCTGTATGTGGTCTGTTTACCATTGTGAATCAGTTAATATGCAGGTCTTTGTGTCTAGAGAAATAGTTACACATGAACTCGAAATATACTAATATTTGTTTATTTTTTCTTTAGTCACTGTTTTAACTCTGTGATTACCTCTGTCGTGAAATTCATATGCCAAGTTTTGCAGTTCTGTAAATTGATACATATTTTGGAGTGGAAATAATAATGTATTAGTCTGTAAGTTATGTATTTTTGGAGAAAAAAATTTGGAGGGTGTACTGCTCTTAAAAATATGAAAATTACGAGTGCTTGCAAGTTTGCTGTTGTAGTAGTTTTGTAGCTCAGTGTTCATTTTCTTCTCAAATGTGTAATAGGATTTGTCGGTGTTCTCTTATAAAGCTGCATTACCTTAAGTTTTGTTTCAATTTATTATGGAAATATTTTTTAATAAGTTCCAATTTTATTTACTGTAAAATATTATAAGAATTGAAGTTTGACAACTGAATGCATTGCTTCAAAGTGTTTTTTAAATACTAGTATTATTGAATGATGTATAGATACCTTAGTTTGTATATAATAAGAGTATAGGTACGAAATCAGCAATTATTATAAGTCAGTTATATTTGTGAGGAATTAATAATTTACTCTCTCAAGAATAAATTATTTACTCTCTCGAGAATTTTGGAATAAACTGCAAAATGTTGTGATGTGAAATTAGTTTTTTTTAATAGAAGGATTGCAGATTGTTTCGGTGGTCTTGTTTCTAGCGATATATAATACAGTATAGTAATGTTGAAAATGCTGCATCACATGGACTCCAATCTCTTTACAATTGGAATTCATTAGCTCTCTTAAAACTGTGTTGTATTTTTTTTAAACGTGCTCTGGTTTTTATAAACTCTTACAACTTTTATACTTGAGTCAAGCTGAGCTTTGCGTGTTCTCATTCTGTGTAGTTTTTTATTGTGACCAAGTGTGTATTGTTAGATTTTTGTATCAGGAAGTAAAATGGTCAACTTCTTGACTATTTATAAAAGTTAATGTATTTTGCAGATTTTACTCACTTTTTATTTAATATTTTTTTTTTTACTTTGGCCTGTTAATAATTGTTTAATGTGATATACTACTGAGCTGCAGTGGCATAGTAGTATAACCCAGCTTGCATTTGAGGGAGCTGGCATCTAATTTCTGGACCAGTTATCTTAATGGCATGGTCTACAGCAATTTTCATTGTCGTATTTTCAATTTTGTACCAGATTTTATTTGTCTTATTTTAGACATTAACTGTGACTAAATTTTGCTCTTATAAATTTTTTTTATTTCTCATAGTTATTGCATAGTAACTAAAAAATGTGAACATTTGCGTGTTATGGTTTTATGTATGCCACCAAAACCAACTGACATAACCAACTGAAAAAATTTACATTGAATAACGATGTTGTAGGCTATGTCTGCTATTTTGAAACAAAAAAAAAATAAAATAAAATAAAACCTTTTTATATTAAAAAAAAATTACTAAAATTTAAATTTAAAAATTTAAAGAATTTTTTGAAGATACAGAAAATTTTAATTTTTCGTTTTTATTTTGGAGGCGTGCACAAAACTGTATGTACTCTTTGATGTTTAAGAGTCATTACGAAAAAAATATGAGAGAAAAAATATAAGAGCAAAATTTAGTCACAGTTTATGTTTAAAATGAGAAAAAAAGTGTCTGGTAGAAATATGATAACAAAAATATGACTATGAAAATTGCTGTAGTCCATGCCCTTAACTATGGTTTTCCATGTTTTTACAAAATGACCTCTGAGCAGTGTTGGGATACTGTTTCCCATTACAGGCCATTGTAACTTCCTTTTGTGTTTCTGATTCTCTAAGTCATCATTGGTTCCTTCTCTGTTGACTTCAGTGTCAAAGAGACTAGTATAAATCCATAGTCATGTAAGAATTTTAGTTTTTCACCGTTGTGATAGCACTGTTCCACCTAGAAAATAAAATTTATTTTCGCAGAACCTCTTATATTGTACCAATTATTTCTGCATGTTGTTCATAATTGTTCATTTTTTAGTGTTTTTCAGAAAGTATACAATTTATCAGTCTCTCTTGTTTCTTCAGGTGTAGTTTGTGTCTTTAATTCTCTGCAAAGATAACATCCCATAATATGTGTGTATTTTATGCTTCTTCTTGGCATTATGATGCTTATTCACTTACGATTTAATCTCATACGTTTTGATCTCAACTCTTTCTGAATGAATGTTTCTATGTGGCTTTGACTTTTGTTTCATATCTAATTGCTTTTTGAATGCGTTCTTCAGAGATTGTCATCATCAAAGTCTTATGACATACTTTTATCTGTGATCATCGAACTATTAACACCACAAAAAAGAAAATATCTCTCATGAGCATAGTCATGTCACATTACTGATCACTCAGCTGCTGTAGAGAATATTCTCAAATAAATCATCAAAGGTCGCTTGCTGGTAGCTAGCTGCTAGTCCGACAGCCATATACCAAGCGTGAGTCTGGCAAGGAAGATTGCCATTCTTTACTCGTGGCTCATGGTGCTGACCAAGCCTATCTTGAGTACGCAGCCTACCCTGGCACACTAGTCCACACTCAGCGGTACTGAGGTCTGGGTCCACCACTGACACGCTCGTCTACTCAGCAGATTATAAACCACTGAGGCCCACCAAGGCACTGAAACTATGCCGACATGTGACCCAAACTGTGCCTACGAGATCTCCTCAGAGTGCATTGTCCCGGGTGATGCCACTACGCTACTTGCAACAGCAGTCCCTATGTAGTCTAGGGGAGTAGCAAACGAGGAAGGGGATACAGTAATTGATGCTGCTATATAATAAAAACTGCAGCCAGTCATTTCCAGACTTGTCTCGTTTATTAGCACAACAACAAATGGTACTAGTACCGCCAGCTGTCCCTCCCAGTGCGTACAGTAGACAGTTGTAAAAACTCGCAAGCCAGAGTAGGATAGGTTTTCTCTGTCCCATGACCAGATTTTGGCAATCACCAGGGTTGTGATATACAACTTTAATGCCATTCAGCATTAAGATGGTGTGAACCCAAAAATGCCTTCATATTTTATATGTATTCAATTCAATTTCACTTTTTCACGGTTTTGTTGCTAAGGCCTTTCTTACATCAAACAGTTTATCTTGTTCCATTATGTCCATAGAAGACACACTCTAATTGTTGTACAGATGTCTTAATTTTTCACTAAGTTATGAATTTTTGTCTTGACCTGTGTTGGTACCACTGTGTGTGCTATAAATAATTGCTGTTTTATCTTTTAACTGTGTTTATAAAAAGCATTATTATTTTGTGACATGTAGTTGCTACAACTTATCGGTACTAAAGTCATATCAAATTAAACGAGAATGATTTTCTGCAAAACATATACCTGTCATTATCTCATAATGCAATTTTCATACTAAAGCCTTTATTCCAGCCAACTCTTTAATTGTACAATACTGTTTACGTTTTCTGTGTACCAAATGGTGACTTTTGTCTGTGATTTACAATGAAAAATGTGTACAAAATCATAAACATGTTACAGCAATTGTCTCCCATGTCTCTTCTTGTACACCTACCTAAATTTTGAGGATGACAAAGTTCGCTCTACTCCAATTTCTACACCACTGTCTGAAATTCATCTTTACACACTCATTGCTCTCTGCCCCACCAGCTCAGAAACTTCGATATACTTGCAATCGTATGAAAAAATTGTCTCGGAACAGGCAGTCTTGCAGTTGACCATTTTGCTAGCTTAAAAAGCTAACACCACTGCAATTTTGCATATCTAAGGTTACTTCTGTTTCAGTGAATGATGTGTTCTAATAACACCCCTACTGTCAGCCAGGGTTACAAGCCAGAACATTTTGTAATATAACTTTTTGATGTCTTAACGCACCTGAAATGTTTGAGTCTCTGATGGCTAGCTATGGCCAAGTGTAATTTAAAAATATTGTTTGATACATATTTTTCATTGTTAGTGCATATAATAAATTTATTATACTGTATTTCCATTAATTGTGATATAACCCTGGTGTACTCTGTAATTAAAATATTACTGCATGTATTGCATTCAATTTGTTATTCAAATCAGTAATAGTCAGTAAATGTTTTTAACAATTGGAAAATATATACTTGCATTTTTATTGTATCTTATATGTGCATTGCATTGTAAACATCACTATATGCAAGTTCTGTTTTTCTACCTAACTTGAAACTATGTAATAAAAAAAAATGTTTTGTTATTGCTCTGCTGATACATTATATACAGTACAAATAAATATGCTGATATGTTACATACAAGTAAATGTGTGTTATTTTTTAAACCCTGTTTACAAACCATTGCTAAGTAGCATGCCAAGTCATTGTACAATGAGATAAAGATGTATTTTTATAAAGATGTATTGAATCAAATGATTATTCAAAAGCTTTAAAGTTGAGCCATGCAGATGTGTGGACGCACCCAATTATTTCCCCTTTTCACTAAGTGCCTCAAAATGCATAATCAAACCAAAGGGTAGAAAGCACAAGTTACCACAAAACACTTTGTACGCCACACAAGGGGTGTCCTCTTACAACTGTCTGAAAACCTATATTTTTTTAAAGAATTATTTATTCTACTCTCTTTCAGAGTGACTGATAACACGAGAACGTGCGTTTCCATCAACACTCTACTCGTCCAATTAAATTGACATAATTTACATTAAGCATTTTACAGGTTCACACATTTCCATTAATTTACCGGCAGTCCTTTTCATCCATATGTCAACAGATATTGTTCCATTAAGCATCTTTCACATAATTTCACCAATTACACAGTGTCTAAATAAATATACAGATAACACCTCTCGTTCATACAGTTCCCATTCAAATAATTCCCTCGCAATTGGGATAAAACTTCAATACCACATTGCTCGCTCCCAACGAAAATTTATATGTACCTTAAAAGTTTTACTCACACCACGAATTGATTAAGACGTCTGCTGCTTCGAAGAGACTGGCACAGACACCACAAGCGACACGCTCGTACAGATCAACATCACATACCTTTAATTCTTGCATCGCATGCTGCAAACTCCACCCAGAGTTGCAGAATATAAGTTGCAAGAAAAGATTGAGATTGTCAATATCATCGGTTTCCAAAGGGTGGAAAAGAAATCCGCATCTGCTCACCGTCTTTGCAAAGACAAAAGTACATACCTGAATTTATCTCCAAATTACACCGAGGCCCAAAACCATCGGCTGGCATTCGGGATTGCTTTTACTACTCACAACAACTGCTCCGGTCACCTCTTCTAGACGGAGTGCCTGTGCTCGATAACGACAGCTAGCTTTGCCATACACCTATTCCTTCCCCTTCGCACCTACGAGCCGCCACACTATGTCATCTGCAACCATACAGCACGCCCTGTGGCCAGTCGGACACGCCAAACGGCAAATGAACAAACACAAATGCTTGGACGCAGAAAGAAAGGGACTCC
The DNA here is from genome assembly GCA_003012365.1 of Medauroidea extradentata. Classification (NCBI taxonomy): domain Eukaryota; kingdom Metazoa; phylum Arthropoda; class Insecta; order Phasmatodea; family Phasmatidae; genus Medauroidea; species Medauroidea extradentata. The sequence continues at coordinate 28,195 of PNEQ01046437.1, read as the reverse complement.
TATCCACAACATTCCAAAGAAACGGAGACCACCACAATTCAAAACCAAGGACTGCAGCTGACAGACTCAAAATTTTCCAAACCAAAACAACACAAACTACTGAAATAAACAACTTCGACTTAACGTCAGTTCAAAATGTAATAACCTGCGATGAAGTGAACTATGAAATGCTAGCCTGCAAACACTTGAGAAGTATGTACAATACATATCTGTACAGAATTAAGTTTTTATTAAACTATAGTTTAGAAATACTGTCACTGGTTTCGCTTCGTCTGGGTGATGGAAAATATTATAACTGCCATTTAGTTAGTTTAGTCTACTTTCTCAAGTAAAACTATACTTACTAATTCTATTTCCGGCTGTGTGTGTGTGTGTGTTGGATTTAAGAAAGTCCACTATTAAAAACATATCGAATTGGTGAACCATATTCTTTTAAATTAATCACATTCTTAATTTTGACAATTTCACAAAATTTTTTGATATAGTAGAGTAATGTTTATTGCTAAAGGTTTTCCATTTTGGTTGATAACATTACACTGATAAATAGTTAAACTACAGTATTTTTAAAATTATGTGACAAATCCATAATTAATTAAATTTTGGCCAGTGTATCATTCAAGCATTTAATTTAGCATAGTACTTTCTTTACCCATGTACAATGTTATGTTCATTGTGTTCGGCAACCTGGAAAACAGGGAAAACCGGCAAAACCTGGGAAAATCAGGAAAATATGGTTGTCAGGGAAATTTATGAAAAATTCTGGAAGTTACTAAAGTTGTATAGTTACTTGCCAACTGTTAGGTATTTCTGTGAGTTTTGCTGGATATACTCGGGCTGTGAGCTTGATTGCCTTTATTTAAATTTGAATTTGCAACTAGTAAATTTGATAAACAAGCCTAGTCTGAATCAGCAAGTACCTGTTTACATGTAGCGTCAAAATATTCCATACTGCTTGTTACAGAGTTGTGATTGCCAGTATGTGACAGACCTCAGTCTAAATATTCTTAGGGTTTGTAAATGTGTTTAATTTAACCTTTATTGAATGCATATTTTGTACAAATATAGATCAATAGTGACAAAACAATTAGAGCTGAAGATGTCAGTCCTACCTTCAATGTGTTTTAGTAGAGCGATATCCAATATTTTTAAATGCACTACGTTTAATAAAATTTTAAAAAAATATTTTGCTTCATGTATGTCATATAATTTTAAATATAAAGAACTGTTGCGATTTTAAAAATTTGAATATAAAGTGAACGTAAAATGCAATCAAAAGTCAAGTCAACTTAACAAGCTGTGTAGAAGAACCAAAATAATTAAAAATCGGAAAACAATTTTCTTGATTATGTGAAACAAAAAATTGGCCGCATTTATGAAAATATAAAGACAGGATGAATAAAATACGCAAATGTCATGTCAGGTTACTGATTTGTATATCTGTACTGGATTTGATGAAATTCACAAAAATATTTCCTGAGATACGACATTACGCTAAAAATAGAAAACTGGCAACCGTTTTAAAAATATGGACATACGATAAAAGAAATACACAAAAATCAATTCCACTAACTAAGTAGTAAATGTATATCCAAATTATTAAACTTCAGCAAAATATTTCCCTAATATGTCATATTGTGCTTACAATCACAAAAGTCAAGTCAGCTTTGTATGTAGTTTAATATGTGTACAAAGATTGATGGAATTTCAGAAAGTTTTTCCCTTGGATATGTCATATTACGATAAAATTATAAAAATGGCTATCATTAATGAAACAGTGAACATTGGATAAGCGAGATACACAAAAGTCAAGTCAACTTTGTGTGTAGTATATGTGTACTAAGTTTGATGAATTTCTGAAAAATATTTCCTAAGATATGTAATACTATGCTGAAAATATATAAATGGCCGCCATTTTGAAATCATGAAGATAGTATGATTGAAATATGCAAAACTGAAGTCAGCCTAATATGTGGTATAGGTGTACTTAGTTTAATGAAATTTGGAAAAGTATTTCCTCAGATATATTAAACTATACTAAACATATTAAAATGGGCACCAATACGAAAATATGAAAACAGGATGAACAAAATAAATAAAAGTCAAATCAGCTTTATATGTGGTATATGTGTAACAAGTTTAGTGAAATTCTGAAAAGTATTTTTTATGACAGACGCATAGCCTAGAAGGTGGTCAGACATAAGGGGGGGCTCTTATCCACCCAAAAAATTGAAACAATTCATATTAAAAAAATGTGTAATATTTTCACTCGTAGTAATCTCAATATTTAGTTACGAAAGCAGTTTAAAATTGCCATATTTTGCTCAATTTTCTTGGGGGAGGACCCCCGGACCCCCATTTCATAGAGGTGAAAAATTGGAAACATTTATTCTTTAAAAATGATATATTTAACATTAGCATAGTCCATTATTAGTGAATAAATGGCACTCGGCCTAAAATTAGATGTATGTATTGAGACGCTCCCCTGTCCCGAGGGAAAGTGTGATTCTACGTTTGCCTCACCCTCTATATGCAACATAACTCTCCTAACCATCTTAGATCAATCTGGGACAGGTAGCCCCTCATATTGTCGAAGTATACTTTGGAGGAGTTTGCCAACACAAAGATACACAAAGTTCAAATAAAACACTACTTTAATGTGGGCGCTAATTTGAGTACAGTAACTCGGACATTCTTCGTGAGTACACAATATCGCGTTCTGAATCAGGCAAGTCACTTAGCTCTATGCAATGACGTGGTAGCCTCAGCAGCATTGCAAAACAGTTTACAGGCTAGACGCATCTGCCTGACGGAGACCTGGCAGGGCGAGATATATGCAGAGCGCTTAATTTCCCTGGTCAATAATACAGCGACTAAATGCATCTGTTCAACGCCTACCTGGTACATTTTTGCCGGCGTGTCACATCAGCTGACGGCCCGCAAGCTGACGGGCGCCCTAGCTCAGCGCCGGCCACACTCCCCAGTTCGACCGCCTCGCAGCCGCGGCGTCGACCGGAGCACCTCTTGCAGACCTCATCGAGAGAAGTATGCACAGCTCCGATGCGTTTCGACAGCAACTCGGCCTTCCCAAGGCAACAGGCCTCTCCTATGGCGAAGAACAGCTCGTAATCGTCCTTGAAGTTTTCCCCAGCGAGAAACTACCTTGCTCGATACCAGCAGCAGCGACCAAACACATATCAGCTGCCCCGATTTAAATCCAACCAAATGTTCCTAGATTCCTCTGTCGTACATCAGATTACACGTAGACATGTAGATTCAAATGAACAGTGCAAGCATACGTTAACCTCAGACGTCACAAATATCGCAGATCACCTGGCTCGCTTCTAGCCTTGCCAATTACTAACTCGCTTCAAGCCTTGCCAACCACTACTCGCTGGCGCCTCAGCGCACACACACGTCCCCCTTCCCCTCTCCAACACGCTAGCCCGCCTCGCCAGCGCTCCATGCGGCTAATGCGTACAATGGCTTTAAAATCAATCAAATATGCAACCAATACAACATAGATATGCGCTTACAATTCCAATATAAAAAATATAAATATACATATTTTTAAAGGTTCCGGAACCCATATATAAGACACACATACAAATCGCTAATAATATATTGCCAAATTATAAAGCCGAGACGCGAGGCGTCTCAGTATTTTAGGCTGAATGACTGTAGGCTTAGTAATTGTAGGCTGAACGAAATTTTGGTTTTGACTACTGAGACACGAGAGCTGTTGTATTTTTAGGCAGAACGACTTTAGGCTGAATAGTTTTAGGCTGAGTGCCGGTCCAATTGTGCAGTTTCAGAAAATGTTACGTATTATGCCATTCGCATCTTTATATGGTAGAATATTTTGCTCCTAGGTAGCAGCACTATAACGATAAATCAAAGAGTATGGTAGTGTTAGTTATGAACTGAAGTTAGTGCCCCGAGCTCTATGTTTTCAAAGTTTTCATCTTGCGACAATAACGGGTACAAAGTAACCTGCGTCTTATAAAGAGTGGAGTTAAAATTATGCTTTTTTTTGGTTCAAAACCAGTTAAGCAACTTTTTTATGCAAGATAATTTTAAGAGCCAAACATTTTAACATTATAAATTAATTTTTTTCTGTCTATTGCTCTGTGTAAAAAGTGAACAACTCGCACTTATTATGCTGACAGAGCTACCAAATTTATTCAGTAAGCAATTAATATTTTATCGCTCACTGTTTGTGTATTTTATTCCTACAAAAGAGTTATATAAATCACGTAAGTATAAAATCAAAAACACTTGAAAACATTTTAATGAATGCTTATTTACTCAGATATTCCGATACCTAAAGCATGTTGGTGTTAAATATGTATTTAGTATTTTAAGATATTGTCTCAAATGTATACAAATTTGCAAGAAGGTTTATTATTTTTTAATTAGCATAGCAAAATAACAATTTAAAAAAATAATATAGCTGCAAAAAAAAACTTTTGCAGGCGAAATGATGTAAGGCATTATATGTCTACCAGGCATGATAATTGTGAATTCGATATATTTTTTTTGTGAAACATTTTCTTAGGCATTAAACATCAACAATCAGCCTTAATATCATAAAACTCGCAAGTTAGGTTCAACTTTACGAGAACATAAAGTTGCAGCTGGAAGTAACTCAATTGTAATTACATACTTGTAAAAATGCAAATATCCAAGATGTTTCTGTGTGTAAAGATCTTAATATTCACTAAGGTATGGCATCAGTCGCCTCATTTTATTGTTTTATTCTTCACTTTTATGAATTCCTGCAGAGAAAAATGTGAAATTTGCTTATATAGCGTGAGTTTTATTTACCTTGCGCCACATTACAAGCATCGCAGTTGAATGTTTACCATATATTTATGCAGCAATCAGTCTAGATAATTGATAATATAATGCAAATTGCTGTACTGATTGTAGCCTAAATATACGTTACAAGTTCTACTGCGACGTGTTTACTGTAGCTCAAGGTAAAATAAAATACGTGCTATAATATAAATGTCACGTTCTCCTTATTGAGAATTTTAAAAAATTAAAAATAAATAATTCAATGCGGAGCCTAAAGCACTCGAGAACTTTTCATATAAAAGTAACTAAAAAAATTTAACACATTGGGAATTGTAAATACATATTAACAAAATACAAGAAATCTTGATTAGGTACATGAAGGAAATCATTGCAACTATCATTCCATTCAAGTGTAAATAATGAATAGAGATGCGTGGTTTATCGCGGGAAAATTTGACTGTTTGCTGGGTTTCAACGCACGTTCAGCTAATGGAAAGTTCTCTGGCTTTTCCCAGTTTGTGTAGCTGTTACCTTATTTAACTGAGCCAATAGAAAACCCACTATTGTAACATTCGTTGCCTGTTGTTGGCCTGCAGACAGCTACGGAGTGTCAAGACGTGTATCGTCGAATCATGAATGTGGCGACGAGAAACTACAGAGTTTTCAAGAGTATATTGGCAAAAATAAATTTTTCTATATACCATCTTCTTTAATAATGAATTATCATTACCAGAGGCATGGGGTGAAGTTAGGTAACCGTTGGATATGTGATGAATATGTCTGCAAACAATGTAAAAAGCAATAAATTTCCTATCTGAAGATATCGCGAATAAAATATTGTATGGACATTGTAGTGTACTGTGCAGTACTACCTTGAACTCTGTCGAGCTGCATTCCAGGCTGACTTCTGGTTCACCTTCACGAATTAAGGGTGCTTAACATGCACCCAATATTACATTATTAGTAAAGCCTGTTATATTGCATATTGTAAGAGTAAATAACATTTAAAAATTTTGTAGACATTCATAGAATGTGTTGTCACTCCAAGAGGGAAACGGACCTGACATAAGTGAAACAACCATTGAGAAGAGATAGCTAAGTGACTGGAGCTATAAGGGTGGCTTTATAGCACATATCAAATGCCGCATCCCCACAACGACTTAAGCTCTGAACTAGCGTACAAGATTCCCGCCAATTAATTTTTACTATGGGACTTGAAGCAGTGACCATGTAATTTTATTGGTGGAATGTAGGATGTAGGAAAGTACATTAAAAGTACATAACATTACTTGTGCTCAACATTTACAATGACCGCCTTCCCCCTACTGCAAGAACACAAAACATACCTACTCGGGAGTTTTCATACGTTTAAGCCTCTCTGCCTTCACTTCACAGGCAAGGGACTGAACTGCCGTGTATTCTTACCATATGTAACTAGCCTTTGTATGACTTTCAGTAATGACACTATCTTTTTATGGTTATATTGCAGATAAAGTTGTAAATGTGCATCCGAGTACAATTTTAAACATCAGGAAAGATAGTTTTAGTGCTTAAATATAGATGCGGAGACACTTATTTTCCCTTTCCCAGAACAGCCTACACTGAAACGGAAAGCGCTAATAGTGATAATTATATAATACCTTGAGAATAATAGCCTATATAGTTATTTTATGCAGTTACTGCTAGGGGTGTTAAATTTTCTTTATTTTAACCAAAATACAGTAATTAAAAAAACTGCAGGTTCAGTCAGAAATTATCTTCTAACCTTACGAATAAAAACAAAGCATGCCAGTCGTTCAGCTGATAATGCATTTTGAATTTTACGGTTTCCTGCAATATTATACAACAATTAGCAACTTAAATCGTAATAGGCTGTTTTTTTTATTAGCGTGTTGTAACTGGGCTGTATAATACGTTCTTCGTAAATGGCAAGTGTAAGTTATATTACTATCCACCTTTTACTTCATTCTGTCCATGGGAAAATTAGGTAGTATACATTAAAATTTTAAGCATTGTAGGTACATGTATATCAAACAATAAACCTGTTAAAAATGAATACTTCCTCAAAAATGGTTAAAACAATGGCAAGTTTCGAAATGAATCTGTCAGGTGTATGCCTACCTACCGGTAATAATTAGAAACAGGTATTCAGAACTAGCAAAAATCAGTAAGGTCTGTTGTTTATCAATAGACGTAAAAAGTTAGGAAACTATGTTTTTCTTACAAAAAATCTCATGGAATTAATCAGTATATTAAAAAAAATTTATTATTCCAACAGAGTTTGTGACACGGTACAAAAAAATCAGAAGCAGTTGATTCAATCTCATACTTCTTTTATCGCTTGTGACTGCACCATAAACTTTTCACGGACAGTGATGGACATGTGTGAGTAAAACTATGAAAGAAAAATGCATTTGTTTGGGATCAATTATATTAGTGATTTCTATTGTGTTCAAATAGAGTTAAGTAAGGAAAAAAATACTTCATAAGTATATGCAAACAGTTTTTTAAGTTTGTCATTAGTGCGAACTATACAGCACTACAATACGCTGCTAGCGTGAAAAATTTTTAAGAACCTGAGTGCATTATTGTGCGAGCCTTACAAGAATACATTATGAAGCTAAAGCACTTATAATATTTTATCTTTTATTTCAGTTAGGGAGTAGTAGAATAACAGGGCAGCTGGCGCAATGGCTCCTGGCTGAGAGCAAGGCCGCCATCTTTAAATACATCATGGCGCAATTTTGTCATGTCACATGTCATATCTAATGTCATATATTATGCCATCAGGGTAGCTACCACTTCATGAAAAAAAATTCCCTAACATTTTTCTATTTTCCAGGATAAAAATTAAGTTTTTTCCTGACCAAACTTGATGTATGTAAACAAAGTAAAGTAAACGCAATGAAATGAAACATTAAATAAATGTGTTAACAAACTATCATGTCTACAAAATTCGTTCAGATTAATAAATTACACTTGTCACTGAATTGTTTAGTTACAATTTTCTGTTTCCCATTCTATTTGTATTCGGCTAAAAATTAGAAATAAAATTAAAGTTTAGTAAATTGATGTGAATGTGTTGTTTTACTACAATTTTTTTTCTGCCACTCAGCAGAACAAATGAGTCATCACATACTTTCTCGTTTTGGATCCATGTGTTTTTGATAATAAATTAAACTGATAACCTTTCGTACAGTAAGACAGTATGTTATTGAGGCTATTAAAATAAAATAATGTTTTCATCACCATAGGTATTCATATTACTACGAATTTCATTAAAGATAATAAATTTAAATTTAAAACCATTCTATCAAGGCTATAAAAATAAAAGAATATTTTCATAACCAAAGGTAGGCCCAATACATATATTAAGAGTTTCATTAAAGATCACAAATTAAATTTAAAACCATTATATCTCATTTTTCAATTATAAAAATACAATTTAGTTTTGGGAAATATGTCGGACTAAATCAATTTAGACAGTATGTATATGATACGGTTCGTTATGACTTAGTTATTGTTGAGAACGGATGAAGCTTTCAATACGATATGATGAAAATGCAATTATGTTGTCAAATTATATATTACATGTATGCTTTGTATTTATTTTACAAATCAGGTCTTCGGAAGGGTGTAATACTCAATTTGAGTTGGGATTACTTTTGGATTGTATTACATTTTCTCCAGCTATCTATCTTCTAATATACCCATCAATTTTCTACTAAATACAGTTAGCGCATCGTTAAAAATAGAATACTACATCATGTATGAATTCAAGCAAACTAAACATCGCTGTAATACAAAGAAAATAAAGATATGAAAGTTTTTCAAATAATCAGAAGAAGGACTGTTTCTGATGTAATTAATGAATGAAAGGGTTTTTTAAATTAAGTCTGTTAACTGAATTCTTTACTAAAGTTTTTTATTCGGATTAACTGTGTGCTATCATGAGTCATGCTTTTTCTGCGAATGGTCAAGTTCGTAATATGGCGAAAGAAGTGTGTAGGCCTACTATTAATTGTTGAGATGTGTCTAGAATAGTTGTCATGTATATATAAAATATGTATGTACATATGATCCGACGGGTTGAGAAATATTATAAATTATTAATTTATTAAATAAGGTCTTACAGTGTTGCGCTAATGTATTGAAATTAAAAAAAAAATGAAAAATACTATTACAAGAGTAATTCAAAATACTGCATAAATATTCTAAGATAGGAGGCAGGTATTACATATAAAACTATAATTAATAATTAACGAATTGATTTAGTATATAATTACCGGTTATCATAAAAAATAAAATACATTATAGGTAATCAAATTATAATTATCATAGAAAATGCAGTACAGATAAAAAGGGGTGAGTTCAGATCGGGCTGCCAATCTCAAATGAAATGTTCTCTCTTCTACCTGACACTAAAATTATAACATATCTCGCAATGCTTTGAAGATGACATAAACATTAAATTTAGAGTTTCGTATTTCTTTCGCCCACTGGTACCACCCATCCATCTCGAAACCCAAACCGATTCTCGCTTGCTATATTTTTCCCCGCAATTTTCTGTCAATAGTTAACGGTACATTGTTAAGCTATATCTTTAATATAAAGTAATTTACGTAAAGTAAACTACTACATTTCTTCATTGGCAGGATACTTCATTAATACGTTGTAAAAATTTTTCAGGTAATTTGAATGAATAGTTTTCGTTTGATGATGAGTTAAGTTGAAGAGTTTTCGAGGCCGAGCTGACACAGGCCAGTAAGTATACGTGGGACGTGTAGCGGACGCGCAGGACATCAGATGTTTACTGTTTTGCGCCAGAGATGTTAGACAGTAACTCCAAAATCCTGGTACTGACACCATAAAAAAAGCTGGTACTTTGAATAAAAACCTGGTACATGGTAAAAAAATTCGCAAAAGCTTACAGACATGAAAAATTATGACGTACCGAAACATGTCTTAAGTATTTTAAGAGAAAAAATATATCGCAAATGTTTAAGGAATACTTTTAGTTAACAGAATATAAGAGGTTCACGTCTACCACAGATGTTAGCTAAAGAGAATGCAAGTAAATATTGCCTCGCGTAGAAATGTTCTGCTGAAAATATGCTGAAAATTATGCATTTTAATACAATTGAATGCAAAATTTTGAAATCCTGGTACTTTCGCGTACCAGGATGAAAGTATCCTGGTACATGGTACTGCACACTGAAAACTGGTACATGTACCAGGATCCTGGTACGTCTAACACCCTTGTTTTGCGCTAGCTTTCTGTCCCGTGCAACTCGCTTGATGTCATAGGTAGCTGCGCAGTAGGGTGCGAGTTTAGGCGGCCGGACAGTTCCACCTGAATATTCCCTCCACGGGTTGAACGTTGAGCATTCTCGCTCTGTTCTTGCCACCATGCCACAAACTTTTTTTATTTGGACCATTTGTGTATAAATTCTACTAATGTAGGTTTTGCAGATAAGGCACGTGGTAGACCCACATTTAATTACAGAAACCAGTCAACACCACATTAAACTTATCAAGGGAGTAATGTAAATACACATTCAGCCACATTTCACAAACCTAAAAGTAAATTTATTCCAGAACAGAAAAAAGAAAAGACTGAACCTGTTCTGTGTAAATTTTGTAAAAAATTCGGTCATGTATTTGCTGATTGTAGAAACAGAAAACAACAACAATCTAATTCAAAAAATGTGTAGGGCAGTGGTCCAAACCAACTTCATGTATTGGACCACGTGGAAAAAATAAAATTAACAAAATTGAAAATTCTTCAGACATTTCTAAGTGTAAGTAAATAATTAATCAACTTCTCAACACTGTTTCTCATATAAATTATTGTACTCAAGACGAGATAGGTAACAAATGGCATTGTTACAGTGATAAGTAATGTAAGAAATGTAGACATAGTAGATTTTCAAAGAAAAGAAAATGTCACAGTATTGTGCCTCGCACTGCTCCATTTTTGCCATACCTTGCCACACAAGTTGGCACTATTCAAATTGATGCTTTAATTGATACAGGATTTGTACATAGTTTTATTTCAGGATCACTTTTTCAGAAATTTCAGGAAAAACACTTAGTAAAAAGAATTGAGTTGGTTAATTTCTATTGTGTCACAGCTTCTGACACACCTTTGGTAATTAATAATTTTGCTTTTGTGGAAATAAAAATTGATGCATTCACATGGACTTTTCCATTTTTAGTATGTGACGCACTTGTCACAGATTTTATTTTAGGGAGAGGTTTCATTTCCAAAACTGGAATGCTTATTGATGTTCAAGCTTGACGCCATGTCCAGTGAGAGTGAGGTAGGAATGGAGCTGCGTTGGAATGTTCTGGGCGCCACCCGGTTAAGCATGTAGCCGGGAACACGAGGCTCGATGGGTCGTGGTCTGTTCGTGCCGGCGTGCCCCTCTCTCACCTGGCGAATCGAAATAGCTGCGTATCGGGAAAAGTAGGGAGGACCTGGAGAAAACTACACCTTACATGGACACTTATGGGGCGGTCCACACCCCCATACCCTAGGGCTTTAAGCGAGCCAGTTCCAATGGCGAAACAAAGTAAAACACTGGGCCGGATAGTTGCACACGCGCGTTACATTTCTCGCTGGACGAATCAGAGTCCCGAAGCGCACAACGTCTCTCTTGTTCCGTCCGTCGCGGCCGCTGCTTCCAGACTGCCTTCTTCATGCCCTGGTAGAGGGAGGGGGCAGCAAAGTCATGTGTCCTGCACTGGCAGATGGCCGTGCGGCGGCTGGGATGGCAGGTGTCGCACGTCGGTGTCAAGTTCACACATGCCCTGCCGTCACTGATCTGCCACACACACTGAAGTACCGCACATCTGTCATTACCAAACAGCGTACACCTGCCACTGACACACTCTGCGAACACCTGCCGCGACCAGGTGCAACTCCACCTGGCCTGTGGCCTGGTACAACGACATACGCCCCCTCCTGAAGACGACTGGTCACTGCGAGTGTGTGTAATTGCTATGTACTTTGCTGCCGGTGTCGCCCCGACGACTGAACACTAGGGTCTGCTGTGGGTCGAAAGTCTCTGGCTTCATCTCCTGTGTTGTCGGGTGGTCACAGCAGGTCTGCTGTTTCTGTCGTGGGCTAGGTCGTAGGTTGTAGGGCTCCCTACGGTGTCTGTTGGTATGGATCGAGGGAGTAGACATTGGGGTGCCGGCCGTCGGTAATACAAGCATGTCCTGGGATGTAGTGGTATTTACGTCCTGACGTTCTGCCACTGGCGTCTGTACAGTAGGCGCCGATGATTTGAGGGCCACCAGCCACGCCCCACTCCGGAAAGCGGCGAACACGAGGACGAAACCAGGCAGGTGCTCGGCGTTTGCATTTCCGTTCGTTCCTCGGTACAGGGTTGACCCCTTCTTCCTGCTGGCCATTTGTGCTAGGCGCGGACGAGTGTAATTGGGGTTGCCTGCTGCGTCGGCGTCGTGGTTAGCATCGAGGCGTCTCTTCTGGTTCCTCGATGTGTATGGTAAAACTCGTACTCTCTAGTGGCACATCCAGTTCCCACACTTCCCGGACGATGGGTTGAAGTCTCGGCTCATCCTCATCAGGCATGGTCACTATTGGTTCGGCTTCCTGCGGCGGTGTTATGACACCAGGCGTCGACGGAGAAGTAACGCCAGTCCCGGAGTCTTTTCACATCTGCTTTGCGAGTGTTTGTCACTCTCCTCTTGGAGTGGTGTCTCAGTTTGTGGGTATAAGGTGTCCTCCGGTGGGGCCTGTGTCACACCGTCTGTATCTGTCTCCTCGTCAGCCGGCATGATAGGAACCACCCTTAGTTAGTCTCGATGGATCTTTCGGATGTGCCTGTCCCCATCTCGGACCAGGTAGACATGTTGTCCTAGGTGTTTTCGCATTGTGTGGGGCCCTGTCCAGCGAGGTGCTTGTCCTGCACAGAAGTTTCGTGTGCCGGCCGACAATGGATGGTTCCGAGCATATACCAGTGTCCCTACCACCAGGGGTGCAGGCGGGTTTTCCGATACTGGCAGAATTTTTCGCACATACGCCTCTTGGTGTTGGCGGGCAGCAGTGACTTCGGCGTCTCGGCGCTCGCCCCAGTCCTCTGCATCCTGAGGGACCTCTGGCCTGGGTTCTCCTGGAAGCTGTAGGTTGCACCCCTTCACGAGGGTTGCTGGTGCCTGCCCTGTGGCGGTGTTCACCCGACGTCTGAGGCAGAACAAAGCCTCGCCCAGATGAATTGTGTGATGTTTGGTATTCGATCGCCGGTCGATAGCATACACTGTTCGTCATTCCCGCCCGGCTCCCACGTGTACCCTCTTCGCCGCGACCTCTATCACTGCTTCTTGTTGCTGTAGCCATGGTTGCCCCAGCACGACGGGCTCTCGTAGGCCATCCACAACCAAGGCTTCGACTTGAGACGTCTGGTTCCGTACCCTGATCGTCAGGTCGGTTATGCCCTGTGTGGCACTGTGCTTCCCTCTGGTGGCCAGCTGTAGCATACAGGGTCCAGGTCGAATCTGTGATGGATTAACGAGTGTGGATGCGACGAACATATGGCTGGTGGCAGTATCAACTAATGCAGCAGTTGGTTGGTCGTTGACTTCGATCGGGATGCGGAGTAACTTATCTTCCTCGACAGTTAATTGTCCCAAAAATGGCTCTGAGTCGGTGTTGGTCGTGATCAGGTGTGTCTGGCGATTTACAGCGGGGAGGTCAGCAGCTGGTCTGCCTCCCCGCCTTAGGCGTTTCCCGACGGCGGGCACGTGGCATTCCTAACAGGGTAGTCCCGGTGCCAGTGAAATGTATCCGCTGGGCAGGTGTGGCACTGTGGCGGTCGAATGTCCTGTCGCGAGAGTTATGGAGCGGATGCAGGGTCGGCCGACCGCGGCACCTCAATCGCGAGTTGTCTTCGGCCCGTTGGTTTACCGCTATCGCGCATATTTCTGGTGATGGGGCACTTTTCGTCCGCCTGTCCTAGTGTCTGTAATGGACGTACCCTCAGCCGATTGACGGCCCTGTCGGCGACGATTGCTCGACGAACGTATCCCTCCACACTTTCACCATTCACTTCTGCCAAAAATGATTGGAGTTCCAGTCGCAGTCGCTGGGTTATGCTGCTTAGTGCGTCCTCTGGTGGCACGGTTGGATAGATGCGCCGGAACAGCTGGATTTTCGTGGCTATGAACCTCTGTCGACTCAGTGTCCTTTTGTTGTTCACTATAAAATCACGCTTGACAGTTTGCTATAGCCTCCGCGGACCCGAATCGATACCGTAGGCCATTCGCGAACTCGTCCCATGTTATTGTTGCATGTCCCCATATTCTCCACCAGTCCTTTGCGGCACCATGCAAGTTGCTAATCACATGATCAACCCACTCACAGTACACTACGCCGTAACGTAAACACCGTGTTTCGAACTGCTGCAGAAACTGGTCCATGTCCTCGTGCATGTGTCCAGAGAACTCGGGAAGTTTCATTATGTCCCCACTCTCTTGGCGGGTTGTCGCGACAGCTCGATGCGCAGTCGTTGAGGCACTGGGGGAGGGGTGATAGGGTGGTAGGTTTGTAGCTTGTGACGTATGACCTTGAAGCGGGGAAGGGGGCCTCAATGACACACAAGTTGCGCAAGCGAATACGCCCTCACCGAACGTGACAAGTTCCGTGGCGTGCGAACATCTGCGGTGGCGTCTTGTTCGACAAGTCACACAAGTGGCCATCTCCTTCCCTTGTCTTTCACATGTTGGCGAGTCACATACTTTGGTCTGCCTTGGAGTGCTGTGGTCGATAAGCTTCTCCACTTTCATGCTCGGGTTCCCCTTTCGGTTCTCCGTGGCACATGTGCAGCACTGTTGCAGTACTTCTCCGAAAAGTAAATCAGGGAAGGTTGGTAATCCACACCTAAACACACTCCTTGCTGCTCATTGTGTGCGATGGTTCGATTTATTTCTAGATCTAGCACAGTGTATTGTTTCCTGCTGTCGTTGACATGCGGGCTGTGACGTAGCTGGCTAAACAATGCAACTGTGGTGATCCTGTGGTGATTTGTCGCCTTCCAGTTCTTATCTGTGTTGGTTGTACGTCGATTTACACTGCGATATTCACGCCAAAGCGTTGGGCGCCATGACGCAGTGTCTGGTGAGAGTGAGGTAGGAACGGAGCTGCATTGGAATGCTCTGGACGCCACACGGTTAAGCGTGTAGCCGGGAACACGAGGCTCGATGGGACGTGGTATGTTCATGCCGGCGTGCCCCTCTCTCACCTGGCGAGTCGAAATAGCTGCGTATCAGGAAAAGCAGGGAGGACCTGGAGAAAACTACACCTTACATGGACACTTATGGGGCGGTCCACACCCCCATACCCTAGGGCCTTAAGCGAGCCAGTTCCAAATGGGGAAACAAAGTAAAACACTGGGCCGGATAGTTGCACATGCGTGTTATGTTTCTCGCTGGACGAATAAGAGTCCCGAAGCACACAACGTCTCTCTTGTTCCGTCCGTCGCGGCCGCTGCTTCAAGACTGCCTTCTTCATGCCCTGGTAGAGGGAGGGGGCGGCGAAGCCATCTGTCGTGCACTGGCAGATGGCCATGCGGCGGCTGGGATGGCAGGTGTTGTACGTCGGTGTCAAGTTCACACATGCCCTGCCTCCATCACTGATCCGCCACACACACTCAAGTATCGCACACCTGCCACTGATACACTCTGCGAACACCTGCCGCGACCAGGTGCAACTCCACCTGGCCTGTGGCCTGGTAGGATGACAAGCTAAATACATCACATTTAAATTCAAACCCAGTCTTATAATTTCATTTAGTAATTCAGAACCTCAGAACAACAATTCCATGGAAGTAACAGAAATACAGGAAAACAAAAAACTTCTAGATTTAAAACATCTTGATAATGATAAACAACAAGCGATTCAAGATTTGTGTACAGAGTTTTCTGATGTTTTAACTAGTAAATTAGGTTGTACCCATTTACTAGAGTAAAAAATCAAACTTTTGGATCCCAAGTCAGTGAAATCATGTTCTTATGATTTAGCTCATCCTAAGATGATAATAATGATACACAAAATTCAAGATCTTTTAGAAAAACAGGTCACTGAACAATCAAAATCAGCTCTTAGCTCTCCCAGTTTTCTTATACCGAAGGGTAATGCTCAACGTCTTGTGGTGGTCTACCGTAGTCTCAACAAACAAATAGACATAGAAAATGTGCCTCTGCCAAATTGGAACTCTGTATTCAATTGGTTTAGTAAACCCAAATATTTTAGTGTTTTTGATTTGAACTACACGTATCATCAAATTACCTTAAGCAAGGAATCCAAACATATTACCAGTTTTTGTGTTCCCTGGAATCTATATCAGTACACTGTCGTCCTATTTGGTTTGGACTTGCAACAGGAGCACAAGTGCTCACCCGTCTTCTTGACCAAGTTTTAGGTGATCTTAAATTTAAATTTGTTTTTAACTAGGTGCCTGGATGATTTGGTGGTAGGCCTATATTCTGAAAATTTTGAGGATCATGTTGCACATCATAAGGAAGTTCTAGAAAGACTTCGCAAATCTGATCTTACTGCTAACCCGAAAAAGGTAAAGTTTGCTGTCAAAGAGATTTCATTTCTCGGTCGTCTAGTTTCAGAAAAAGGTGTTTCAATTGACCCTGACAGAACTAATGCTATCAAAAATTTCCCTCCGCCGATGGATACAAAAGGCATTTCACACTTTATTGGCATGGTAAATTTGTATTCTAAATTCATCCCAAAATTTGCTGAACACGCAGCCCCTTTGAATATGTTAAGGAAAAAAGGTGTTAAATTTGTTTGGGGAAAAGAACAACAGGAATCTTCCGACATTCTAAAAAGGCTATTGCTAGCCCTCCTGTTTTAAGAACTGCTGATTTTTCAAAACCCTTCATACTTCAGACAGATGCCTCTAGCATTGCACTAGGTGCTGTTCTTTCACAGGAAATCGACTGTCAACGTCAGCCAGTCGCTTTTGCACCGCGAACACTCACCCATCAGGAAAAGAAAGCTTCTTCAGTTTATGAATTTGAGTGTCTCGCAGTTGTTTTTGGCATAGATAAATTCAGACA
Source organism: Medauroidea extradentata (assembly GCA_003012365.1). Classification (NCBI taxonomy): domain Eukaryota; kingdom Metazoa; phylum Arthropoda; class Insecta; order Phasmatodea; family Phasmatidae; genus Medauroidea; species Medauroidea extradentata. The sequence continues at coordinate 11,302 of PNEQ01046437.1, read as the reverse complement.
GTACTTAGATCATCAAGAATTTCTACTCGAAACAGATAACCAAGCTCTTTCATGGTTACTAGCACATCCAAAGCAATTAGGCAAATTAGGCAGATGGATTGTCAAAATTTAATCTTTAAAATTCTGTATCCAACACATAAGAGGAACTCAAAATAATTGTCGCCGACTCTTTCTCTCGGATGAGAACTATCCAGAGGAGGTTAGTACATCAAATCAGTCAAATGTTTGTAATGCTTTGTTTACAGATTTTCTATTAGCTTGTCAGGACATCAAAACTCATCAACAGACCGACCCTCACATTTGTGAAATTATTTATTAGCTTAAGAAGGGCACAACCTCCAAAGCAGTACAAAATTTCGAAAGGTATTTTATATTGTAAACCTCGCTTTTCTAGAGATCATAAAATTGTTTTGCCACAGAATCTTCGTGATATGGTTTCTCAGTATTATCATTCTTCGCCAATAGGAGCCCACTTGGATATTTATAAAACCATGAATTCTATTAAGTTAAACGTGTTTTCGATTGGAAAGTGAGTGAGTGAGTATTTCATTGGAAATATTTAAATCGAATAGAAAGTATTCTATTGCCTGTTTTGAGATTTCGTTGGGCATAAATATTTAATGATATTTAAAATTTAGTATATAAAGATTTAATAAGATATAGGTATGCTACAAATTTAAAGGAAAGTAAATTAATTATGAACATTTATCGTCAACAAATGTTATTTTTATATTGATACTGTTTAAACTAATTCTGTCGTCAATGCTCTTGTAGCTAAGTTGACTATGGCACATGTCTGTTAACACGAAGATTGCGAGTTCGGAACTAACACTCGGCGAGCAAAAATGTTTTAATTGGTTAAAAAAATAAAATCATAAGGACTATTCTCTCATATACAAACACACACAAATTCACTCTTAACAGCAAAAAGCAACACTGTAAAGCCCAGTACACACGGTTATCTTTTTTCAACAAGAAGGTGTACATCTTCTTGTTCAAGGTGACTTGCATCATATGAATTGCGTACTTTAATGCAAGCAGCATGCGTGCAAGGTCTTGCATTCTAGCTGGAATAATTTAAGCCCAATACACACAGCCTCTTTCTTGTACACCAAGGTGATCACGAAAAGGTGAACAAGAAAGTTTACACTCCTTTGTATACATACTTCATGAACATACTGTACACACGGTAGTACTTGCGTAGTAGCTTGAATGTGCCTCTGTGCTAAATAGAGTTAGAAATATGAGGCCCTTTTTTGTTTTTTATATTATTTTTTTTTAATTTTGTGATTTTTCTTGCTGTAAAAAATAACAAGGATATGGAATTTGTCATTTTGAAATATTAGAGACATCAGTTTCGTACAGGATCCCCACCAGCACAGAAAGTCCCCAGGATGTCCTAGGGACATCCTTTTAGGATATCTGGGTACATGCGATCCTCGGGATGTCCTAAGGATGGATATTTCGGATGTCTGAAAGCTCCGAAAAACCATGTCCCTAGGATGTTCCAAGTACCTCCTCGAAAAGTACATCACATCCCAGGAAGCTCCTTGGAAGATGAATATGGGTCATCCTAAATTCCTCATCTGGGGAGCAACCAGGGATGTCCTTACAGGGAGCTCCCACGGAGCTCCTCTGAGGAACTCCCTGGGATGTCCGAGCAGGAGTTATCTGGGATGTCCCAACAGGTACTCCCTGGGATGTCCGAGCAGGAGCTCCCTGGGATGTCCGAGCAGGAACTCCCTGGGATATCCGAGCAGTAGCTCCTACGGATGTAGTGGATTTCTAGGCAAGTTCCTAATATGACCACTATATAGCTCACGATATTATTTAAATATACATGAGGTTTGTTGCAATTAATTTAGTAGATAATTCATAACATTTATATATGCCTTAAGAAATTAGTAAATTTATTAATTTCGACACACATATTTTATTATTACTGGTAGACTTTTGGAAGTTGAAGCATTTAAAAAAATGTTATTACAGACGAATTGTTTATTCAAAAGATTTTAAGAGGCTACATTAACACTTATGTGTATTTGACTGTGTGTTAAATACTAAGTTTACATATCACAAAAACATATACATTTGTTTTATTTTGTGTTGAATACTAAACTTTTAGTTTTGCTGCTGTAAGGAGCTGCTAGAGATGTCCCAGGGATGCATTTAATACAGGTTCCAGGGAGCTCCTGGGATGTCCCAGGGATGTGTTTAATACAGGTCCCAGGGAGCTCCTAGGGATGTCCCAGGGATGTGTTTAATACAGGTCCCAGGTAGCTCCTAGGGATGTCCTGGGGATGCATTTAATGCAGATCCCAGAGAGCTCCTGAGGATGTCTTGGGGATGTGTTTATTACAGATCCCAGGGAGCTCCTAGGGATGTCCCAGGGATGTGTATGCCAGTCATCCAAGGGATTTCCGTAGGTAGTACTTTTCCGTGAACTTATCCTACATAAAGAGGACTTGAAATGAACTTCCCTAGGACGTCCTAGGGTTGACAGTTCCCACATCCTACGGACGTCCTCAGGATGTCTGTGTGCTGGTAGGGGTAGAAACTGAAAAATAAGTTTTGTGCCTATACGAGGCTACAATTTGTATTCTACTCTCAAATAAATACTACTAAGAATATATTAACGTACGTAAACGAACCACATGAAAATATAAACAAACGACTTGCACAGGAAGGTGCATGAAAATTAGAACGGCCTCTAAATGATTCTAGCTAGAATGCAAGATCTTGCATGCACGCTACTTGCATACAAGTCGGCCATTCACACGCCCTACCAGCACACAGACATCCTGGGGACGTCCGTAGGATGTGCGAACTGTCGTCCCTAGGGCGTCCTAGGGAAGTTCATTTCAAGTCCTTTTATGTAGGAAAACTTCATGGAAAAGTACTACCTACGGACATCCCTAGGATGTCTGGCATACACATCCCTGGGTCATCCGTAGGAGCTCCTTGGGATCTGTAATAAACACATCCCTAAGACATCCTCAGGATCTCTCTGTGTCTGCATTAAATGCATCCCCAGGACATCCCTAGGAGCTCCCTGGGTCCTGTATTAAACACATCCCTGGGACATTCCTAGGAGCTCCTTGGACCTGTATTAAATGCATCCCTGGGGCATCCCTAGCAGCTTCTCCAGTAGCAAAAGTAAAAGTTTAGTATTCAACACAAAAGAATACAAGTGTATTTGTTTTGGTAATGTATAAACTTAGTATTTAACACACAGTCAAATACACATAATTGTTAATGTAGCCTCTTAAAATCTTGTGAATAAACAATTCGACTGTAATAACATTTTTTTTTAATGATTCAACTTCCAAAAGTCTGCCAGTAATAATAAAATATGTGTTAAAATTAATTAATTCACCAATTTTATAAGCATATATAAATGTTATGAATTATCTACTAAATTAATTGCAACAAACCTCATGTATATTAAAATAATATCGTGAGCTATCTAGTGGTCATATTAGGAACTTGCCTAGAAATCCACTACCTCCGTAGGAGCTCCTGCTCGGATATCCCAGGGAGCACCTGCTCGAAGATCCCAGGGAGCATCTGCTTGGACATCCCAGGGAGCTCCTCCTCGGACATCCTAGGGAGTACCTGTTGGGACATCCCAGATAACTCCTGCTCGGACATCCCAGGGAGTTCCTCAGAGGACCTCCGTGGGAGCTCCCTGTAAGGACATCCCTGGGATCTCCCCAGATGAGGAATTTAGGATGACCCAAATTCGTCTTCCAAGGAGCTTCCTGGGATGTGATGTACTTTTCGAGGAGGTACTTGGGACGTCCTAAGGACATGGTTTTTCGAAGCTCTCCCTCTCGGACTTCCGAAATATCTATCCCTAGGACATCCCGAGGATCGCATTTACCCAGATATCCTCAAAGGATGTCCCTAGGACATCCTGGGGACTTGCTATGCTGGAAGGGACGATGCAAGTCACCTTGAACAAGGTGTTCACCTTCTTGTTCAAATGAGATAACCGTGTGTATTGGGGTTTAGAGGCTGTTCTAATTTTCATGCACCTTCTCGTGCAAGTTGTTTCTTTATGTTTTCATTTGGATCGTTTATGTACATGTATTTATTCTAAATAGTGTTTATTTGATAGTAGAACACCAACTGAAGCCTTGTATAGCCACGAAAAAATTTATTTATCTATTTGTTTCCTGTATATAAATGATGTTTTTTATAATTTAAAATGACAAATTTCATAGCCTTGTTAATTATCATAGCAAGAAATATGTAAAAAAAAAAATAATAATATAAGCTTAAACCAAAAAAGGGCCTCATATTTCTAGCCTTTTACGGTATGTAAGTACATACAAGCTAGCACACAGTGCTACCATGTGTACTGTGCGTTCATGAAGTTTGTATGCAAGGGGGTGTACACTTTATTGTTCACCTTTTCATGATCACCTTCTTGGTCAAAAAAAAAGATAACCATGTGTCTAGTGGGCTTAAGTCTCTAGCAGACAACGATGTAAACAATGGAACAACCAGGCGGCACCCGTCCGGGAACAAACATGGCACTAATTTACATTATATTATCAGTTATCTGGACTGATTTCATCATAAATATACGGTAAACGTTCAACTGCGATGCTTGTAATGTGGTGCAAGGTAAATAAAAATCACGCTTTATAAGCAAATTTCACATTTTTCTCTACAGGATTTCATAAAAGTGAATAATAAAACGATAAAATGAGGTGACTGATGCCATACCTTAGTGAACATTAAGATATTTACACACAGAAACATCTTGGAAATTTGCATTTTTACAAGTATGTAATTACAATTGAGTTACTTCCAGCTGCAACTTTATGTTGTGATCAAGTTGAACCTAACTTGCCAGTATTACGATCTTAAGGCTGAGTGTTGATGTTTCACGCCTAAGAATATGTTTTCTCATGTATCGAATTCAAAATTTTCATGTCTGGTAAATATATAATGCCTTACGCCATTTCGCCTGCAAAAGTAATTTTTATACAGCAATATTATTTTTTAAAATTGTTATTTTGCTGTGCTAATTTAAAAATAATAAACCTCCTGTGTTCATATGTGCTTTCATAGCTTATTCTTGTCTAGTTTTTGTGACATTATCTCAGTCTATGCTGTTGTCTGTGCTGCCGTAATTTTGGTGGCTTGAGTTTTTTATTTATGTATGTGTTGACTACTGCTAATTTGGCATATTTGAGTTATGGTTTTTTAAATTCTCATTCTTGGTTATTTGAGACAGTTGTTATGGACGTACGCCACTGCAACGTGATAGCTGATGTGCGCGGAGGTTGATGCTGTTGGAAGGGAGTAAGTTGAGAAGTGTACCATAGGCTGTGTGACGGTCGCCCTTTTTAGGTACAAAAACTTATAAATAAGGTATTATTTAGTGCCCCCATTTCAAAGAGGTGAAAAATTAATGACATTTTATGTTAAATTTTTTAAAATATTTTTACCAGCAACTCTATTATTAGTTACTAAAACTGTTTAAATAGCCAATAAAGGGGTGGAATTTTGAAAAATTTTACATTAAAAATTTTATAATTTTACAGTAGTGTATTCGATGTTTAGTCACGAGAACTGCTACGATAGCACTATTTTGCACTGTGAAATCCAATTTCCCCAGGGGAGGACCCCTTGCTATAAAGAGGTGGTTAGTATTCCTTCACAAAATTCCCAGGTCGAAACTACTCTCTTATACAAATCCTGTTTACACACCTGTCCTAAGACATGGCTTAATTTTTTTTTGTTTTGATAATGTGAACCAAACATGATTGAAATATTCAAAGTAAAGGCAGCTTTGTATGTAGTATATGTGTACGAAGCTTGATGAAATTTGGCCCACTGATTCAAAAGTTTTTAGGAGGAGAGAGAGAGAGAGAGAGGGAGAGAGAGAGAGAGAGAGAGAGACAGAGACACACACACACTTACCACACGTACACCACAAACGCACCACAAACACACCCCACACACCCACACACACACACTCCACACAGAGTTAGGAATGTGATCTCGTAAACCTGCTTTTCCCTTCAGAAAGTCGGCTAATTAATTCTTTGTCAGTAGTTCAACTTCAGATAGTGTCAAACGAGCTGAATGTTTGTTTACATAATTTCTGGTTGCATATAACCTCCCAGTAATTGTAGCCCACCATGTAAGACCTTTATTTCGCTAACTGTTCCCAAAATATGAAGAAGTGTGCTCTTGGGGAAGGACAAAAGCTGCAGTCATCATGGGGAGGAAATGGCAGTGCAGACAAGACAAGGAGGAACTGTGCATTATTTGCAATGGAACATTTTCTCTATCGACTGATGGCAGTAATGTTTCAGATTTGTAGCTTTACCCAGTAGTAGTTAAGTACTATGATACACCAGTAAAAAGATTGTTTCTTTTGTTCTGTCTTTACCTGCTTTGCAAGGATATTCTACAGACCAGAATGCTGATGCTGAGTGAACTTCATACGTTCTTGTAATCATAACACTAACAATTTTACCCATAAAAATGACGTCTTAAAGAAACATTGAAAAATCCAGTTTTATTAATGTTAAATTGACATGGACCATTCCGCGCCCCCTTCCTACTGCAGTCCGTTGTGTACACCACACCACCTGTTCCGAAACTGGCTGGGGTGGCAGCACCACCTCCACATATTGGAACGCGCCCGGCAGCATGTTCACAAGAAGTAGTCCAGGCACCACCTCCACGATGCCGTGTGTTACCAGTGTGTGTGTCAGTCCCTCAGAACACCCGGCCATTGGTAGGACAGTGCCCTGTTCATGTAAAACCCAGTAATTAAACCTTTACTGATCAGTGGTCGTGTAGACACTTCCGTGACAGTTACGTCAACGCGGGTTACACCGTCATGTGGTGACATCAGTTTAATGCCAGGGGTAACCTTGTTTTCAGTTAAACTTGCATCAACAGTAAAATATCAGGTTTAACCTAACCGTTCGCAGAAACACCCCTATGCCTCACGGCGAAAGTGGACTCGCCGACGGAGCCAACTTTACAGTGCATTTTCTTTCTAAGTCTAATTGTTTATTTTATAAATAATTAACATCGCCAGTTCTTTTCCATGTTTCAATAATTAACTCTGAACTAAAAGTAACTTATGTTACATACAGTGAAACGTATTATGTCATTTGAGCAAAAAACTTAAATTCCAGATATTTTCATATAAACATTCCTAAACAGCGTTTGGAACATTGCTCTGCAAGTTTCAATATTACTAGTGTTTTGGGCTCTTGACCCATGTGTTTTTAAGTGCTTTTATGTTTTGATAAGCGTTCGGTGGGAGCTCACTGCACGACACAAGCCCGGCAACTGCCCTTCAGTTTGCGGTTCGTGACGTTAGGAGGCGGTCAGCTCTGTGTCGCTTCGGGCACCATAATCTCTTTCTACTGGTCTGTAGCATATCAGTAGTCTTAGTGTTTAATTGGGAGCCTTTCTTATTAACTTCAGTGCCCGGAGATACCCCTTACCCCTGTCACTCATTACGCCCAGGGGCTTAACATCCTTATAGTTATTTTCATCGCCCACGTGGCTTTTATCTGCATCGCCCACCGGATGGGCTTAGGTTCGGGTTCGTTTCACGACACCACCATATTATTGTGTTTTGTGGATGTTCTGTGCCTTCTTTCAATAATAACCACAGAAAATGAATGTGTGTTACTTAACTGATCTATCACTGTTCGGCCTTCAGGATGTGGGACCCTAGAACCCTCTATTCCTAAGTTGTTATTATTCTATTTTGTGCAAGGGCGTCCAGGTGCCCCATATCCCTGGTGAGTGTTTTTGTTGTTTGCATCGGGTGTGGGAAATGCCTTAAAATTCCCCTGCGTAAGTATTACGTCGAGCGGGAGAGTTTTAAAATCATAACGCTTTGGCCGTCGGCCACACAACCTTGCTCTCCGAGTGTTCATCCTCTCTGACGAACTGGTGCTACCGGGCAATCTATTCCTCGCATACCACTGACATGCAAGCTGTACATCTACATCTTCACCGGAGGCATCCGGATATCTTAAGGGTGTTAAAGGGGCAAAAGTGCATAATTTTATATTTGTCCGACATAGTGTTAGTTTTATAGACATTTCTTGAAACTACAATTTCCACCCGTGAAACGTTTTTAACTCTTTTAGTCTTTCAATAGCCGCATGTCAAAGTAAAAATTTGCAAGTTACGGGAACATGCTAATAACAAAAACCAACTGACTTACTCGAATGACATAATTTACACTGAAATTATATAGTATGGGCTATACGCTAAAAGATTTAAAACCACACAACCCAGTCTTTTTTTTAAATAACCAAATGTGTAGAAAATTATAATTATATTTAGAATTTTGTGAAGATACAAAGGAATTGCATTGTGTGATTTTAAATATTTTTGCGTATGACCCACACTGTCTAATTTCAGTGTAAATAATTTCAGTCACATAAGTCAGTTGACTTTTGTTATTAGCATGGTCCCGTAACTTGAAAATTTCGACTATGACCTGCCACTATGGGAAGATTATGAGAGGTAAAGAGGTTTCACAAGTGGAAATTGTAGTCAAAAGTAAAGTCTGTAAAACTAACACTACGTCGTACATATATAAAATTGTGCGTTTTTGCCACATGAAAATCCTTAAGCCCTCTCCTCTCCGCGACCCCCACTCGCATCAAAGTACTTTATAGAACTATTTCCTTTTGTCCTGTTCGTTGATGATGGTAAGAGTGAAGTGAAAGTTATGGATTACCTGCGAAACCAGTTTAATCTTCTTTATCTTGAAGAAGTTTCTTCTCTAGTTGCTAAAGAAGATATAACTGTGGAAAAGTGAGTAATAGTGTCAGGTATAACGAGTGTTGACGCCAAAAAAAATTTGGACGATTTATAAAGTGATGTTGTTAACACTCACAATACCTCCCAGTAACACTGAATGCGATCGTATCTATAGTTTGGACAAGATAATCGGAATACAATTTAGATCACATATTTTAAACAGACTTCTGGCAAATACTTCCGAAATTAAATGTAAGCACCTGGGAAACTACTGTGATCAAGACTTGTGATAACAGAACATTTTCATTTTCTCATCAAAGCCAAAATAGCAACTGTGGAATCATTGAAGTGTTTACCCTTATTTTAACATTTTGTCAGTTTATATTTAGACAGTGTGTATTTGGCGTTTTATAAGTGATTTATATTTAGTATTTGGACATGTAGGAGGAAATTTATGTAAACTAAAATCTGGTAAGTTACGGTACATGGTATTTTCAAATTAGCAGCCTAAAGCCCCGATCACAATCCACATGGCGCAAGTAAAAAACATACCATAAGGAAGTGAATATCTGTGATACGAATGGTGGCGTTCACAACGAATACTTGGCATGACTTACATGGCGTAACTGGCTTGACATGGCGTTAAAGATGGTCATCTCTGAGTTTTCTACGCCTAGTTTTTCATGCCGGCCAATAAGAATATGAAACGTCACAAGAGCTGGTGGCGCGAAAATTTTCATCCAATACCAAATTAGTTCATTTCTTGTTGATTACTTTCTGATTCGTCAGGAAACAAAATATTTACTGGTAATTGTGTACGGACAATTTCGCATAAAATGCTGTGTAAGTTATGTTATTTAGTTCATGCCGATTGTGAACGGGTCTTAAGTACCTAACTGTTTATTCTCGTATGCATTTATTGCTAATGTTTAGTGAAAAGTTGAATACTGGCATAAATGTACAATCCTTTTCGTATTTTTTTAAGGTGAAGGAGGTTTAAAATCTTGCTGGCATATGCTGCGTCATTTTTCTTTAATAATTACAATTTTAATGTATTTACTAATATCTATTTTGTAAAGTTGGCAGGTATGTGTCACTGAATAGAGCAAAACGGGTCAGCAGCAAACACTGAAAAATGATAACATAAAACATGATAGGAATATAAAGCATTTATTTTCCTAAGTTTTACTTGAACAAATTAAATTTTAACAAAAATATTACTCAGACTTTTTCTTCATCACTTGCCAACAAGCTTTGTTCAGTTTTAAATTGAAATTACTTATTGTTAGCATAATTGTACTGCTCTACTCAGTCTTAAGAATCTGGCTTAATAAACTCTTTTCTTTTTTGGCACTGTATCCAGCTTCCTTTGTTGTCGATGGATAGTGGATCAGAGTACTTCAGGTGAATAAAGTAGCATGCAGAATCTTTATCATTGTCAGTGAATTCTTAACTGAGGGGATGAACAATGATTAAGACTTGCCCTGTTGGGAATTTTTCTTGGTGTTAGTCTTCCCCGATTTTCTCTCATTAGCATTGCTCCACTATCTTCCTTTCTATTAGTACCTGGGAGTGCACATCCTGAGACGTCTTTGCTCGCATCATACCGTGTTATGATTTATTTGTGGGGTGCAAAGTTCGCCAGCATTGGAGCATTGGATATCAGAGTCTTCATCTCGTCGAATGCGCTCTGATGGGTTGGTAACCATTGAAAATCGACATCGTCAGCTAACTGTTGCCTCCTTGCGTACATGCATACTCGCTGCGAAGAAAATGGAACTAAGCTCTGGACAGTGTCGTTACTGCAACAAGGTCTGCAACTTCGGTTGTAATTCTGAAAGACATGAAAGGTTTGATTAAAGTAAGATACAATTATGTACGAAGCAATTTTTCTCCAAGTATAGTAAAATGTTTTCAAGGAGTAATAATTTTGCACCGTCTAATTTTTTTTTTATTGGCGAGCCCCCAAATCCCGCTACGCCAACGTGAGCCCCTGCACAGTTCTGTGAGCCCTCCGGCATGCATGTTAGTATCTAGGCCGAGTGGAGGATAGGATGCGTCTCAGGGCAAGCCCTATACGCCTTAGGTCAGGTTTAACCTGTAGAATGGTCGCATGCATCGCGGCTAAGCAGGGTTGTCTGGTGTCATGGCCGCGATTGGGGCCATGAGCACACCCCGAAAGAGGAAGGATCTAGATGGTAGGGTACAGCAAACCAACAAAGCGGTGAGAGTGTTGGATGAATCTGTACGACAGTCGCGGATGATAAATTAATTCCTTTATAGGAGCAAGGGCAGGAGATAGTAGGGTACTAATAGTTAGTTAGCGAAGATAGACTAGGTATGAATTAAATGTGCGGTGAAATGAAATGAGTCGGGCCGCTACTGGAATATAACCAGGGTCGTATCGTAGTCATACGGCCCTGGTGGCGGGTGACAGAACTGAGCCACCCGCCCGCAGATGCCAGCCATCTCTCTGGAACACAGAAAAAAAGGTCAGTATTCCAGGTACAAGAGAAGAGAATTATTGCGCTTAATT
>PNEQ01046436.1:50837-75943 GCA_003012365.1 Medauroidea extradentata | reverse complement strand
GTCGCTTCAGTGGAATTGCGTTTGTGGCATGATACATGTCCCCACACGAAGCGCATGCGGCACACGGCAACACATGTAGCATGCGGCACCATACCTTGCCGCAGACGACAAGCCGCATGCTACACACAGCCGACAGCTGTCGTCAGCCGCATGCGACATGTTGCCAAAATGTTGCTTCAGTGGAATTGTGGCTTTACATACACACATATACAACAGATGAGAAACAAGGAGGGATTATTTTTATCTGTCCTCAATCTCTTTTCCTTCTGCCTGGATAAGCAGTTACAGAGTCACGTTCACTAACGTCCCTACCTCGCACGCATCAGGCATTGCTGCCTGTACATCATTGCCCTTGTACATAGCGTGCATAAACAACACATAATTCCCACACATCCTAAATAAGACGCACACGCTTGCTTGTTCATCAATACTGCGGCTACAAGTTGACTGTGGCCAGTGTTTCTAACCGACAAAAACCTCACTATTTTTGTTTTTCTAATTCCAGCGTAGATTACAAACCATTCGCCAAAATCTTTTCGCACACGTTATCAAGCTACTTTAAATTTTCTGTTAAGTTCACTATGAAAATTATTTTAAAAATTTTTCTCAAGAAACTTGTTGCGAAAATTGTGATGCACGTGCTATACATGAGGTGCGCTACATCAGAGTATATATATTGTGCTGTATGGATGTGAACTGTTAGCAAAAAAAACCGAATCAATGTGAGTAGCTTTGCCGTATGTTTTCAAACGTTTGCAGGTACTTCCTTTGACGCCCCAATCAACTGGCAAGTTGACGTCATCCCAAACTGGAGAATGGCATTGAAAAGTCACTGAGCTTTCAGGAAATAAGTCTCTGCATTTGGTTAGGTCACCAAAATTATAACCAAAGCAAATTTGTGTACATTGCAACACTTACCAGTACTTTACTAAAATATATTCTTTGCCTTAAGTGCCTTGCACTTGCAGAAACATAAATAACTCACCATTATAAATTTAAATCAACAATACGTACTGAAGAAGTTTATTCAGGATGATGTAAATAATTTTTACTAATTCATACTGATTTATATGAAACATTAAACTGCCCATAAATCATCTACCAATACCCTCCTAAACCTTCAGCCCCCATCACCATCACTAACTCCTCCGAAAGTAAATTCCACTCCTTCACAGACAACCTATGCAAAGATTGACTACCCTGCTCTACTCATCACCTGAATATTTTCCCTATTAGGCCCTCTTCCTTTGTACTATGCTTTAGTTAACAGTACAGTAATTAATAAAGAAACAACATTATGAGCATCACCAAAAGAAATTTGTAATGACCTGCACATTTTCAACATATGCACTTTAGGTATGTTAAATTCAACTTTGCTTAGCAAAAGCACATCCAGGGAGGGGAAACTGGCAGTTAAACCTCCTCCCTGTATGTTTCTATAAATAAATATAATAATTCATAATAGCAGTAATGGCTGCATGAGATAACATTGGAAAGAGTACTGATGATTAAATCATGTAAACGAGTTAATGGAATGAAATGTATTGTTTGCTAAATAAGAAGTGAACTAAAAAGAGCAACTCAAACCATTAGTGTGCAAGAAAAATCTAAGCAGGCCTAACTCTCTGAACTCAGAATTAGAATCAAATAATGAAAATATATGGTGCAGGTCATCAGTTTATAAAATGTGTGTGAATCGAACATGCGCCTTCATCATACATATTGCAAATAAAGTAAGCCAGAAAAAATTTCATAACTTGACTGAACTCTTATCATTAAACATGTTAAAATAAAAACATACCTTCACATCTTCTTTGCTGTTCCAATCTAGTAGCTACTTCTGGAGGATACAAGAATGAATTTTCAGGAACTCCCACCTCATTAAAACCTGTAAATTACAAGTAGCTTTTAAAACACTGTAACTCAAAGATAATGACTCCAGTTCACAATGCTATAAGCAAAAAATACCCATCACATACCGGCATAGTATATTATTGAAAATAGTTTTTATCGATGCAAGAAAAAGTCGTACATAAAGAAAATTGTGGTTTTCCAACTTTGAGTTTTTCATATTTTTGTTATGTTTTTTAGGTTAGTTTGGTTATATTAGGTTATTTTACCCTCCAGTTTTCCGTTAGGTTAGATAAAGTTAGATAACCTTACCTAACCTAACTGAAAATGGAAAACTGGGGAATAAAATAACCTAATTTTGCAAAACTAACCTCAACTAACCCAACGAAACCCAAAGTAACGTAGCGAAACGTAACGAAAATCGGAAAATTTCAAGCTTGGTAAACCACAATATTCTTTACGTACGACTTCTTTTTACGTCTTTAGAAACATTTTTCACTGATAAAATATGCTTCTAAAGTCAATAGTTTGGCCAGTATACGATGAAGAGTTACTCTTGATATTTACCCACTAGGTCAATTTTCAGGCTGCGAACTTACCTGGCAGATGCAATGATGGTAAAAAAAAAGTATCTTCAGATGGCTTGAACCAGGATTCTTGCAATATTCAATGAAGTTTTTCCCACAAATTCTGTATATTTTTCTAACAGTCGATTTAACCATACTATTTTATATTTGCAATTCGCTCTAACCAAATATTATATATGTCGTCAGACTTTTTAGGAAAACGATGGCATGCATTGTGTGCATCTACACAACCTGGAACACAACATTTTCGTGTCCGCGCATGGCATGGCTATTCAATATTAATTTAATAGAACATATCTTGACAATCCACGTTTGAAACAAACAAAACATAATGGCTGCCTGCCTCCTTCCGGAATTTAAATCAACATCCTGTCGCCATGACAGTAGCGTCCTGCCATCTAGCGGATGAAATAAGGACGATTTGAAGAAACTTGGTAACGATTCTTCCTATAACAGTTGCCTCCCCCTGTCTCAGTACGGACAAAGGCGAAGCAATACTGTCGGCCAAGACACCGCATGCGAGGCTGGTGGCGCGATCCTGTGACTATTTATAGAACTACAGCCAACGTGCCAGCGTGTCCCTGTTGCCAACGTGCCCCGGTCTCCCCTAATATATATGTATACATAAAATATATGTTTGAATTTAAAAAAATTATACTCATATAAAAACATATTATCATAAACATATATACTTGTACACACACACATATATATATATATATATATATATATATATATATATATATATTTATATATATATATATATATATATATAAATATATATATATACATTTACATATCTTAACATTAAACGTTAAATAAATATATGGAATGGGAAATGCGTGAAACGAAACATCCAACTTGCACGAAATTACTTTACCATTGAAGTTTTTTATCAATAGTATAACCCACGTGTCTACTTATTGTTATTACTTTCGTGTAACAAAATACATACAAGAAAAAATCCCTATTGCAGTGTTGATTGAAGTGTCGGTCACAAACGAGATACGTGTCGTACACTTTTTTCTTCTCAGCAAGTTCAAGTTTAGGGTTTTTCATCCTTTTAATCCATTCATAAAATATATCTCCATTAGCAACTGGAAAACGATGGCGGACAGAAATTTTTTATCAGTGCATCCGGGCACACAAGGTCTCTTCTTCCCCATTATTCGTGTTTGCAAAACAAACGGTTAATACAATCGGTTAAAGCAATTTTCAAGTGTTTGCAAACCTAACCACGAAAATCCACTATGTTGTTATTTACTTTACAAAGAGTAAAAAAAATAAATACTACAGCAATACACCCTGGCGGCTGTAAACCTCAACTACAATTTCTGTTACAACTCTCCCCATAAAAGATTCCACCCTATGCCATGGACAATGGACATTTTCTTCCGTAACCAGCAACAATTAGAATATATTATACTTTTTGTTTTCTTCCAAGAAGGTAGTGCCCATAGACGAAGTATTGTCTCTCAAAGTTCATGCGTGACATCTTATCAACATAAAATTAAAATAATAAATATCAGATTTCTTTAGTTGTCTTCTTATTCATAAAAACATTAAATTTGGTCCAAAAGAAAACAGAATATATTTAACAATTATAACAGGTAAATAAATAATTTTAAACATATAAACAAAGTAAATAATAAATAACAATATTAACATCTGTAGCATTCTTACACTATCCGAAGTTAAAAGAAAAGATTGTTGAAAAAATTATACTGCGTAGTAAAAACATTTTTCAGCACATGTGTGTACCCGCTAACTATTTCTGCTTCCTTTTGTAACTATAAATAATAATACAAGAAAGAGTGTAAATAGCGACTATTTCTATCTTATTGTTCAACTGCGGTCGACGAACGACAGTACATATTGTTATTGGAGAAATATTTAGTTGGTTACAAAGACGCTGTAAACATAAAGTAGATTTTATGAAATTATTAACTTGAGAACGTAGGGAGTAATTAAAGAAATGCAGATACTGGAAGAAGGACTCATTCATTAAATTTTGTTTTAATTGCTCGAGCTTTACTTGCCGGGTGCAAGGTTTATAATTGGACGAATTCTGGTTATTTTCTTTGCGTTATTCGTAGAAATATTTGTGTTTCTAACATAAAAACATCCTCATATATATATATATATATATAAAGAGAGAGAGAGAGAGAGAGAGAGAATGTTCTAGAACTGAAGGTTCAAACGCTGAGAGGTGATTCCTTATCTAAAATGGAAATACGAAATATGTTGTACAATACCTCATAAGAGAAATGTATGCTCTTAAAAATTTACATTTCGAACGGTTTTAACTGGAAACAATAAAACCTTCTGAAGATTAGAGAAAATTGTGTGAATGATACGGTTACTTTACGTATACCTAAAGTTTGTGCACAAATGTGGAGTATGACTAAAATTACCTACATTGAAAAGAAACGGTGGTATATATTACGAAGCTGAGGGATGAAATGCAAGAAGAGCACAGACATTTCCAAACCGACGCTGTCCGGGTCATCGGATATTTTCATCTGTGGACAGACTATAACTATGGCCCCGTAGTTTTCGCGAGAAGGTTTTTGCCCCACTTTGTTTCAGTGCCTTACGTGCACACCTGCAGCTCAACTTCATGATTATTGACAGAGTGTTTTTGTGCAGAGTCGTTATTCAATCAGTACACGGATAGCTGCCATACATCACGTCTGTTATTTGCTGGTTTAACCTTCCCGCACTGGGTCATACAGCATCCAATCACTGACCACAAAGCAGAGATTCAGGTGCGCACGTAAGGCACTGAAACAAAGGGAGGCATAAAATATTTTCGCGAAAACTACCGGGCCCTAACGATTACGCGTGCCTGGAAAATTGACAGCGAGTAGGTATGACACCGGCGTGAGACGCAACGTAAGAACAACTAGGTTTGAGGAAGAAGTACTGAAACGCAACGTCAATTCGTCATCAAGTAGCATACGTAACATAGTTTCTCCCACAATGCATGCGAGCCCCCAAAGTGTTTGGAGGGTTCTGCATGAACAACAGCTACAAAACAGTTTCATCGCGAAATAATGAACACAGTTTTTCACTTTGAAAATCCAAATTTGCCCTTATGGAGACTATTCATATAGCCCGAATTTGCACCTTTAAATTCCACATTTCCTAACATGGTAACTGTTAAAACAGCATAATTTCGCACCTTGAGAATCCAAATTTTCCCAGGAGAGAATCACCGCTTTACTAAGGGGATCTGTGTTACTTAATATCATTCTCAGGTTCTGGACCCCTCATAAACAAAAATCCTGGCTACGGCCCGGAAGTATTACGTTCAGCTGAATCCCTGCCACGAGTCGACTTCGCTTGCTGGTTTCTGCATCACTACGCATACGAATTTGGCTTTCCTCGTAACATTCTGTGGACCGACAAGGCTTCTTTTACGCGTGACGGAGTTCCCAACAGTTAAAACAGTCAGTTTTGGAACGGCGTCAACCTACAACCAATGGATGAACACCGCCATCAAGTGACTTTAGCTGTTAACGTCTGGGCTGATACTTTCGGCGACAACCTCGTTGGGCAATACTTTTTGTTGGCGCGTTAGACTTGCCATCTTTATCGACAATTTTTAGAAGACGTACTGTCAGTTCTGTTGGAGATGTGGAATTCGTAGTATCTGCGCGACGGAGTTCGTTGTCACCTTACCGCCTTATTTACTGAGCGATGGATAGGCAGAGGTGGACCAGAGGCATAAGAGAAAAAAATTTCCTACTTTCTAAGTGTCTACAAGCAAAATTCCACTGGTCTTTATACGTTTCAGCTTAGACTCTGTTAGATGCTACCCAGTGAGTGGAAAGTTTCACTACATAACAAGAATCACGGAAGTGAGCCTTCCTGTTTTTTTATTCTAATTTATTTTAGTTGTTGGCGTTGTGTTCATCATGGATAGCCAAAATTAAACGAAATTCAAATCCAAACGTAGCAGATACGTACATGCTTTAAAATCCTAGTTTGTCGCAAAATACAGAATCGAAATTTTTCCTGTCTCTGGTTGCAAATAAATACGAATTAAACAAGGATATTTTGAATCTCTACAGTAGGTACTTTAGCGGTAAACAAATGGCTCAGTACTTCATAGAAAAAAGGAACGATTTAATAGAATGAAACAACTATCCAACGGCATCATTTACTCAGCAACTGAAGTGATATATGAACATTCTAGCGGCTTGTAAAGCAACAAATCAACGCACACAAAAACAGTTGACGAGTGTGCTTGACATTCGCGACAGCTACTCAGAACATCGGCTGGTAGCTAATTGCTGCTGCTCGGTTATAGCGACAAATAGTTTTGTAGATTCATGATGAATGACTGAGGCGGTTTCCTTCCTATCAGTACACCCAGTTCGACGTGAATAGGACTTTTTTTCATGTGTAAGCTAGCTATATTTAACTAGAAAACAAGTTAGTTTCCCAAGTCTCAAAATAATTTTGGTTCTGTTTTAGCCTTCTTCAGAGAGCACGCGGCCAATGGCTAAACGTTAGTTCCAACAAAAAAATAAAGTACAAAATACATGTGTGGAACAACGTTTTCTTTTGACCCTAGGTGCAAATTTTATGTGCCAGCAATAGGTAGGAAGTTAAAAATTGTGTGTGGCTAAAATCAATACTTAAAATCTTAATTCAATGTGAAAATTTCAGCTAATTTTAAATAGCTTACGGATATGCATTTAACAGGTCAGTTTTATGGGGATGAATAATTCAGCCAGTGAAATTCTTCCTAACTTGGGTCAGTTGTGTTTAATTTTATCGTAGGGATCTAAACTATTTTAGGTTTATAAAACAAGATTTTACTAGACATCCGTTTTATTACGTTTTCCTAGGCTATCAGGCTAATAGAAACCACTTTAAGTGAAATTCTTCTGATAGCGAAATAATTATTTGTGATCACCAGCAACGTAAGGATGAATCACCGCCTAACCGCGATAAGCTGCAATCTGTAACAAACAGAGACAGAAACATTTCTCGGATTCAATTACTTGCTTGGTATGTGTCATTGTTTTTTATTTATTCTCAAGCTTCATTTCTTTAATATTATTGGTTGCTGATCCAGTTAAATCTGAGTTCCCCCCAGTGCGACTACAAACAAGCGCAGCGTGCAGGTTTGTTTATGATTCGGAGTTCCCCTGGGGGCCTTTAATACTGTGATGCAACAGCAAACGTAATATATATGTGCGTACAATTGACTCTTGTGGCTTGCATGAAGTGGATTCGTATTACTTTCCAGGCTGTAGTAATTTATGACGTGTATATGCCACAGGCGTGTTTACCCGTCAATATCAGATCTCTAGCACTATATAGAAAGTCCCAACACTGTTGCGTCGTGAAATGTGAGGTGTACGCACATCCTTTCACACTTAACAGCCACAGCTGTTGCATGTGACAGATTCCTGTAGCATAGGTTTCCGCATCAAGTATTGAAATAAGAGGAATTAATTTTGTTTATGACTTGTACTTTTTCTTGCATACGTTGATATAGCTTACGATTGTTCAAGGGATTGTTATTTCTGAGTTTCAAGTGTTTTTCACGGTTTTGTGGATTCACATAAACGGAAATATGTTAAAATTGCGCAAACAAATGAAAAATAAATTATTTATACCTTATAGACATAGTGATGACCACTTTACCACTTAATAATATGCAAAGCATGTATCAAAAATTTTAATATCTTGTTGAAGTGTTACTCATAGTCATAGAAACTTCATGAAGAATAATTGTCTAACGAATGGGCAATTCGTTTTATTTCAATTAGTGTTTAACTTTTAAGTACTGTTTTTGTTGTAAATTGAAAACATGACTGCTAGTAAGCTCCTTTAAGGAATTACTTTAAAAGTTTCATTTCTGTATACTTTCATTTTGGTCTGAACCTATACCAAGCGATTTTCCAACCATTAGATTTTGAGATAACTGCCATTGAAAAAATTCAATTTCATTCAAATTTTTACTAGCCATATGTACTTCTCGGTCAGTTACGTTTAACTTTATTTGTTGTGGCAGGGAGGGAGTTTGGGCAGTTTCTTTAGACAAGATAACACGTTCGTGGTGATATCAATGTTAATACTTAAGGGCAGGCTGAATAGACTGCGTTGCCATAGGGATTTCAATGTTAAACAGAAATCGAAATATCTCTGCCAATTCTGAAGATAAAGTTTTGAAACACATGCCGTATTGCGGGTTTTGAATAGTTTTACATCGCTACGTAAAATAATTGGTAATTTGAAAGTTATAAATTCCCTTTTTCGAGAGTATAAATCTACAAACTCACACAATTTCCAGGCTATCCATTTTGTGGTGTTAAAATAATCGTGGCGATCTGCATTGTGGCCAGACGATAAAAAAAAGTCCGGGACGACACTAGGTTATCTCTAATAGGAAAGGCGTGAGATCTATTATTGTTTTCATACAATTGCTGGACGCACAGGGTGGAGCGAGCGCGGTACGAAGGCTGGGCGAGAGGAAAGGGGAATGGTGGGTAGTCGCGCGAAGTTGCCAATTTGGGCAGGCTGTCTGTACGACCGGGCGCGTGGTGCAAGGAGACACTTCTGTACCACACGCGTATTCCTATACACTCCCACCCAGAAGTTTCTGTCGCGATGTTCAGGGGCATCGTCAGTCTCAGTAAGCTCATTCACGTACATATATTAACTGAAATTATAAAATCAATCTTAAATGATTCAACCTTTTTTTTTTTTTTTTTTTTTTAATTTGTAAAGGTTGAAGCCAAATGGAATGAATATAAATCGCAAGGATTTTCATTGGCTTGGTTGTATAGCATGTAAAACTATTACAAATTTAGGCAGCTAAGTGTTTAGAAGTTTGGGAACCACTGCTTCAAATAAGACCACCTTTGCAAATATTATAAATGTGTGTGTGCAGCTAGCTGCATATTATGAGTAATGATAGTTAACTGAATATACATATCTTCACAACAGCCTGCCGAATACTGTTCATAAATAAATATGTTTTACTCTGGTATAAACGTCTTACGTCTACGTGCTAAATGGTTATGATGTCTCTGGTAAGATTAAAAATATAGGCCTGTGTCCGAGGACTCTGCAATTGCTAACTACTCGTGTGACGCATTATGTAGATCGCGTAATGTTCGGGGAAATAAGATACGTAACAAGTAGGTGCCATGCGCAGCTGTCGGTATATTGCGAGACAGCAGTCTGTGTATTCGATGCCTAACCGCATCACATCGTCTTTATGAAAAATGGCAAGAACGTAATATTGCCAGAAACACAGCTGTTATGTAGTTGGCGAAAAATCTATTAAAACGAGAATGAAGCATATGTCTTTATGCAGCATGTAAGGTACAGTAAATGGGCTTTATGTCTTGTCAACAGCGAGGTCATTCAAAACAGTGTTCACAACTTGACGTAACGACAAAAACTAGGAGAGTAGTCGGTCGTGGTCTTTGTTCACGAATCATACCAGCATCCGCCTGGAGTGATAATTTTTGTTCCACGTAGACAATATCGCGTACATTATTTTCAGTTGTTACGGTGTAACGGCATCAGAATCTCGTGATCAGAAGAGCAGGGCCACTTACATACCACATCGGCTGTCCGGAATTGTGCCGGCACATGGGGAAAACATCTTGAGCGAAAGAGGATTTTATTCCGAATCCTGTGTTATCACTATCCAAGTCAGTCCACTCTCACTTTTATCGTTTAACATAATTATATACAATATAAAATCTCACAATGGGAATAAATATAACGAAATATTTAACAGTGCAGTTAGTCATGTCATGTAGTTACAAGGTTACATTTTTCGTTCTGCTTTTGTATAAATATTTATTTTATAAATGGTTATAAACAATTTGTAAAATGAACATACTACAAGGTAATTGAAGTAATGTGTTGTATTCGTATCCATAAACACTGTGCAAGGTTAATGTTTGTTCAGTCAAATAGCTTACATAGTGCTTTTATTTACTAAACACACGCGCTCATTATTGTGCATTGCCATTTTAGACGAAGAACCGTGACATATATTTTACAGTGGTTTTCAGGCAACCGTGTTTTTCTCGTTGTTATTCTGACGATCGGCAGCGAAAACACTTCGCACGCTTCAACATCAAAACTGGAATTTTGTTATTTCGATACTGATTTTGTCTCTCAAGCCTATAATTTTAGGTGTATGCCTTGTATACCGTTTCAAACGCTGAAGAATATTATGGTTTTTAAATTGTATTTGTCAGTCGTTTGTTACCTTTTGTTGCTTAGATTACCATTAGGGACTACTGCTGAATTTTGATACCATATCAGTCTGTTCATTTAGTTAGTCTCACACTATCGTCAGTATTCTTTACTAGTTCAATACAACATGGCAGAACTGAATGGCAATATCAATTGACAGTCAGAATAATTAGTTTACCAACATTTCGTCTGCATTTAATTTCAGATTTACCATCTAAACTGTGGTCTGAAAGACATTTCTTTCAACAAATAAATGCAACTGTGAATGTTACAGATTGGTCCAGATATTTTTTTATTATTTTATACATAAATTGCGATAAAATCTTCCTCTTAGGAAATGTTCGTATCACTCATAGTTTTTTGCGTAATGAGTCGTAAACGTCAAAATTTGGACTTTACGGTTTTAAGTACGCCACTAAAACCAACTGACATTCCAAACTGAAAAATTCCACACCATATTACAATGTTTTATGCTATGATTTTACCTATATGAAAATAAAAATAGATAATTTTTGTATTTTTAAAAAAATTTATATATATATATATATATTTTTTTAATTTTCATTTCAAAATTCAGCAATTTTTATTAAATACGAAAATATTTTATTTTTTGTTTTTATATATGTCAAATCATAGCCTACAACATTATTATACACTCTGAATTTTTTTGGTTTGGTATGTCAGTTGGTTTTAGTGGCATACTTAAAACCGTAAAGTGCAAATTTTGACGTTTACGACTCATTGCTCAAAAACTATGAGAGATAAAAAAGTTTCCTAAGAGCAAGATTTATCACAATTTATGTGTAAAATAAGAAAAAAATATCTGGTACAAATATAAAAATAAATAAAGACGTTGAAAATTGAGGTGAACCGCGTCCTTAAGGACAGGAATAATGTATTGAATTTAAAACCATGCAGACTAGATTCTAGTGGCGGATGATGAGCAGTTACAAGATAAGCTGGTATTGTATCACTACCGTACCGTCTCGGTACACGCAGCAAGAACCGATCATTACAGGCTTGAGTATTTCGTGTATTCATCTCACAGCAACCTAGACTTCTCAGTCCTATACACACAGTGACTACAGTCGATTGTTAGAGCCATTGATTATTGATGGAAAGAATCTTGCACCATCTTTCTTCAAGGCCTTAGGTGCATGTCTGCCGTTCTGCTTCATGGTTATTGGCAACACTCTTTTGTGCAGAAGCGTCGCTCATTTGATTGAGCCAATCAGAACAAGTTTAAAGAAACGCCACACGGCTGTGATTCGCGGGTAAAATCAGAGTTGTAGATGTGCACGGAAGGCATTGAAACCAGTTTGTTCCAAATTTTTTCACAAAAAATCAGTGGATCAATCCATTACCGATTGGTAGAGACCGAAAATAATTGCTGTTTCACTGACCTGTAGGCCAGCCTCCAAGTATATCTGAGTACTCAGCAGACGACATCTACTTACTCTTTGCCTACTCGCTAAAATAATTATGCAACACGACTGGACCCGCATATAGTTGCTGCAGCGTCCTCAAATATGTGTCAAACATGGCAACAGTACATTTAAAATGAGACAATAATTTACATTTTGTCACACACAGCTTGTACCCAAAACCAAACGCAAATTTTCTAAATTTCAATACATTGGTTTCTAATTATAGAAGCTTGTAGTAAGAGAAGTACGAGATGTATATAAGAATTATTTTCTTATTTGTTACTGGCTTGCAGTCGTCAAAGATGTGTCAATAAAGCTGTAGTTCAACCACAGAAGTAACATTCAACCTGACCTTGAATAAATCAGTGAAGTTCTCGTTTCTCTGCACAGTGGAGCCAGAGCATACCCACCTTTAAGCGAATGCAGAAGACTTTATTTTTGGCGCAAGCTAGAGTTCAAACGACTATGCGTTCTTCATTGGCCTTTGAAATATGAATAATGTGAAAGTAACTAAATGCATGTTTAATCATTAGAGACATGCAAAATTCGCGTTATAATTTGGTAGCAGACTAAACTTCACTTTCCTATACATAACATAGCATAATCTGAGATTCAACTGGCCACGAACTTGTATGTGTTGTCACTGACGTGTGTTACGTCTTAACAGAGATTGGCCTCTCTACCGTGTAGGCATTCATCGCGGCAAGTCACGACAATATCGGCCAGCAGGAGACGTTGCACCATCCTATAGTCACTTGGAGTCTAGTCAGCGGTCAGAAAATAACGCGAATTTTGCATGTCTCTATTAATCATGATTCACAGAAAAATGTGACTGTTTGCGCGGTTTCAACGTAAGTACAACTTACAAAACATCACCGGCTTTCGTTTATACTTGTAGCTGTTACCTTGTTTCACTGAGCCAATTAGAATACTGCTATTGAAATATTTGTTCCCTGTTATTTGTCTAGAGACAGCTATGTTGTGTCGGACGGATATCACACAGTCAATCAATCATTTAATGTTGCAAGAAACTGAAGCCTTTTCAAGTGTGTGTTGACACAAAAAAGTGTTCGCGATTTTCCATCGTCTCTAAATATTAGTCATAATAGTGTCAACGAGCAGCCAATGAGCAAAGCTGCTGTTTGCTTGAGTACACCACTGGTATTATTCGAGGCTAGTTACAGGTCGGTCAGTGCGTTAATTTTTCCGATCTCGACTCTCGGTCCATCAAGGAAGCAAACATTTTACACGTTTGTGACGTCCGCTGCGCAATTACGTCTGAGAGGTTGGCGAGAAGGCGAGGAAGTAAACAAGTTCAATTCAGGGCAAACACAGCATTCTATGTAACACCTTCACCACACGCCGCTGTACAATTCTAATGCTCTAACCGAGTGTGGTGGGACCGCTGTAAAAAAAAAACCTTGCATTTGAAGGCATTGGTTCGATTCCTGAACTGACCATCCGAGATTTCCCAGTCATTCTAGGAGAACGTTGGGATCGCTTGTTAAATTGGGTCTGCCCGACTTCCTTACTCCTTTTCTCCCATGAACCCTTACAAGTGGTGACTCGTAGATTGTTGCCAGGTAGGGCTCAAGTTGCGGAGAACTGTATAGAGTTGTGTGCTAATTGTCGCTACATCCACTGACACGCTGGTATGTAGGTGCAGCTTATTACTAAACCATAGTTCTTGACGGACATCCAATGGTTTGTCATCTAAGAACAGGTGCAATACGTCCTGTAGGGAGGTCAAATAAGCAGCACCAATTAAGGGTGTTCAATTGCGATAAAATCATTATTTTATATTTATATGAAATGTTGTTAGTTTTGTAGACGATATTTGTGAGTTGCTCAACGTAGTGCAGTACAACTTCTTCCAATTCGGGGGTGAGGCGTCTCTTTGGAGCACCACTGTCTCTCCTCTCGATTGTGAAAATACCTCATTCTCGGAGACGTCAGACAATTCTGGCAAAAAAGGGTATGCGATGGAGTCCTGCATTGTGGATATCGCCGAGCTGCTCTCTCATTCCTCTTCCGCTGCGCCACACACCAACATCATGTCCGTGTATTCTGCAAACGTCTACTGAACCACGTTGATCGAAGACACACAGGCACACGAATGAGGCTCCAAGCACGATACCACAGCAGGGAAAACGTCACATGCCATCAGGCTATCGTCTGCCATTCTATCCAGTTGCAAAACAATACCGGCACATCCGACACATTGCTGTAGCATGGAAACGGTACGTTACCGAACATGGCTTCCTATTCAGAATATTTTCTATTCAGTCCCTTATACTAGATATAGAAAATTTTAATATGAATTTCCGAATATTCTTCTGTGTGTATGATGTGTATGTATGAGGGTGTGTGTATATATATGTACATACATACACACACTCACATATAACACACATACGTAACTAAGTCTTTGCTCCTTGTGTTCTATGTACATTGCCCCAATAAATTTACCAGTTTTATCACACAAGTACCAAAGGATTGTCCATGTTGCCTTACCGATTTATTATATTTTAAGTGCTTAAGGATATGTGTAAGAATACAATCGTAAATTCACGTGAAAATTTAATGTGTTTAAAGTCTATATTTTTTAATATAGTTTGCGAAATTCTCTAATTCCTGTTAAAATTTGACTCATACCAGGTTTAACAACATTCTTATATTGTTCTCGTCAATTTTGTCTATGTCTTATTAAATGTATACATGGCTAGAAAATGTAAAATATATAAATATGTCTTAAATAAGACATTTCAAATTTAAAATGTAAGACCGGTATTCTAAACAAATATATCAGAATTCTATCAGATTAAAATGGTGTTTTATAAAACTGTGTTCTATAAAACGCGTTTATAATCTCTAATTTATATTAAGCGTTATCTAAGTTTCTCAGGCAAGTGCTTAAGTGCATTATTTACAATTTTATGAAACATTTATTTTTTACTGAATCCATAGCACGGCCATAGCACAAACCAAAATCAATAAAAAATTTAATTAATTACTCAAGAATCATTATATTATTGGATAGTGGTAGGACAAATATTCTTCCTTGCTCACCCTCACCATTATTTATTTAAATCGTTTACTTCGTTCATATTCAGACTGTAGTAGTTTCAAAAATATTCCGAAAATTTAAAGTATTTAAAATTCATTAAAAATGATAAGCTCGAATGAACTCAATCTGTTACGTGAATACTCTTGTTTCCTGTCATGCATAATTACTACTGTAAGGGAACGAAGTTTCAATATAAACATAAATAATAGAGAAAAGAGCACGTGTTACTAATAACCTACGGGTACGTCAGATATCTCAGAAGTAAAATTTGAAGTAATTCTGTCATATGTCGTTTAAAAAAGGTTTTTCGGTGGCAATATTGTCTTCTTATTGGCTAGTTGCAAAGAAACTAATTTCTATATTATAGCTTTAATTTAAAAACAACACCATATTTGCTACCTTTACCAAAAAAATACTGCTCAACAGTTTTAATAATAATACACAACGTTTGCTTCACTTTGTACATACTTCAAGCAAAAATATGTTTAGTAAAGAAGATCCATTAAAGTGGTTAATGTTTATACAGATTTTTTGCAAATATTTCGCTGTATTGTGTAAAAGTTTTTAATAAATATTTTTATGCTACACATATTTAGCATATTTTCTGGGTTTCTGATCTGAATTCCTAGAAGTGTGTAATTCTGCGAGGCTGGTCAGTGTCATACACACTCCCCATGCGCTATGGCAGGCCAGCATGTGATGAGCGGCTAACTCGCAAGTTCTGCGAATTAGCACTTGGCAAGCCACTCTCTAAATTACGAGCTCGTTAGGTAGTCGCGAGTCACTGTCGCTTCCAGGAGAAGAAACCCCACCGGGCGACAGCTTCATGGGCTCTCCACGAGAGATGTTCCATTACTAGAGCCACAGATTCTTTGTGAAAAGAATTCTGCACCAACTTCATTCAATGCTTAGGGCCATGAACTTCTCACGAAAAGAATTTTGCCCCAGTTTGCTTCAGTGTCTTAGGTTCATATTCGTAATTCTCCTTCATAGACAGTGTTTGGATGTTTTAACTGCCACGTGTCTTGAGGTTCTATCAGCAAATTAAATTACATATGTGTACTGTTGCTGTAACCTTGTTGTGAATGGCGCATACAAATGAGAGACGTCACTTCACAAAGGCACATTGCCAATAACCATGAAGCATATATCTGAGATGTGCACGTAAAGCATTGAAACAAACGGGGGACAAATTATTTTCGCGAAATGATCATTGCCTTATGCGCACGTCTCTTTTCACGGCCAGTGATTGGATGTTAAAACTCTCAGCAGCTGGGCTTCTACCAACAAATCACAGACACGTGGTGCCACAGCGACCTTGTTCTGGTTAGCACAGTTCAATCAGCGACGCCTCTCCGCAAAGGCACAGACTAAATAGTAATACAGAAGTGAAATGACGTGGCGGCTCGTTTGATACAGGCGAACTTCACCGCTTATTGACTGTCTGGGGCTGTTGATCCCAGCCCTGTGTATGTTTGGCTCCTGCGTGTTGCGGTAGCTTTCCTATTGGCCCGGCTGTCGGCTAGTAGGGAAGCCACCTTACGCTGATTGGCGGCAGGTGTCTCCGCCATGTTGCTGGCCAAGGGAAGACATTTTGCTGGCGTGTGTGACTGAGTTCGCCGTCCTGCCGACCATTTCACTTCTGTATTCCTAAATATTCTGTGACAAAGACATTCTGTCAATATCCTTGACGCAGAACTTTAGATGTGTGCGTAAATATGGAGTTACGTCCAGTCGTTCGCCCATCCGATTCACAACAATCCGTCATCCCTCCGTCGTTATTCCTTTAATTTGCAGTGCTACCAATGTTTAAATAGGAAAATACTCCAGGACATAAGAAATTACTCTTAACAATTTACTTATTTTTACAGCTTTATTAATTAACCTATCTTTGTAAATAATTGCAAATAGGCCTACTGGTTTTCACCACCAAGAAAATTGTTGAGCATAATATTTACTAGTAAAGTTATATACGTTTTAATTTGAGAAAGCAATATGTAAATAAAATATTTTCTTTTGGTATTTTAATATTTTTTCGTACGGGAAAATTATCTCAGTCGTATATTTTAAAATAATGGATTTGCAGTACAACATAAGAAAATTATGAAGTATAACAACCATTACAGCCATCATAGTTTAAAAAAAATATTTTGGAGAGATTGCCGCCATCTTTAGAAGGCTGTGCGTTAGTCCGTCGTCCGTCAAAAGTTAGAGCTTGCCAAACTTTCGACTGCGGATGGATGGAAATATTGAAAGCTTCCGATTGGCTGAATGTCACGCAATGGACGGACGAGCGACTGACGGGCGATACGGATGATTGTAACTCCAGCTTAAGAGTGCGTAGTAGATAAACGTACGCTGAAAACATCACTTGGTTTCTACGCTTTTTTCGAAGCCAATATGGATAAAATACTCAATGACAATCCTAGGTAATGGTATTTGCAAACTTTGAGAGTAAATATTTTTCCAGAATTATTCATTCGTTACGCGTGATCTCTTGCGCTTCAGTTAAATGCACGAGGTTCCGACGTCACAGATTGTGCCTCAGAAGTTCGTAATACTGGAAACAATTTTGTTTAAAACGTTTGCTAAAAACACGGTCATAGAAGAACAGGTCTGGACACTCTCTTATCTAACAATGTATTTTGCTTGACCCCCTTGTTTGGCTGTAGTTCGTCAAGTTACCGAGAATTTCGTACTTTTTGGCGCTGTAATCCGGGCGGTCGGAATCAAACTCCGACATATCTTTTCCATTGTTAACATTATAAAGTAAATGAAGATTTCTGGAGCCATGATTTTAAATTGAGGAAGTGTTTCATAGATTGATAAAAAATACGTTTTGAAAAATTGTTTATAATAGTGGAAGGGATGTGGGCGGAGTTTGAGCCGACCGCCCTAACAGTAGCGCCAAAAACCCATAGCATTGTCGTGAACATAGTGAACTACAGCCAAACAACAAGGAGGTCAAGTTTCCAGGCGAGTGTCCAGACCTGTTCTTCTGACGAGTTCTTCTACGACCGTGATCGCGAGAATATTTTGTGCTGACGTATGTCCCAAAGCAATGTAGCATCCTGCCGCTTG
Source organism: Medauroidea extradentata (assembly GCA_003012365.1). Taxonomy (NCBI): domain Eukaryota; kingdom Metazoa; phylum Arthropoda; class Insecta; order Phasmatodea; family Phasmatidae; genus Medauroidea; species Medauroidea extradentata. The sequence goes on along the minus strand of PNEQ01046436.1, from coordinate 57,689 downwards.
TGTAATTGTGCGACGGTTATGTGGCACAGCTTAGCTGTTTACAAATGTATCATAGACGTTCAGTAGTGTCCCAGTCAAATGTAGACTCGCCAATAACAAATGAAGAATGGCACGTTAAGTTGATGTCTAGGAAACAGTCAACTTGACTAACAATGAACCAGTATCTTTACTGGAGATGTGCACGCAAGGCATTGAAATCGAATGGTACAAAAATCTTTTCACAAAAAAAAAAAACCAAGACTATTCTGGTAAGCCAATAACTCTCATCGAGATTGCAGTGCTGCCATATTTCTATCTGAGCGGCTTCAGTTCGTAACAAATGTTGTAGTTTCTCTTCTTCATTTTCAGTTACACTAAGATTCACCTATTTTCAGTAAATTTGGGAATTTCTGAGGGTATTTACTGTTTACATAATTTAATGCCTGAAGTAAGTAATCCAGAATGTATTGTTAAGTCATTGAAATTGACATCCCAGTATTATTTTGGTTCCCAGAATGTCAAATCATGTGTGTAAAATATGTATGACACATAAAAAGTAAGTTCCCAGAAAAATTAGGTATCGATAGGGACATTCTCGTAAACTAAATCCTGGTATACGAAGAGGAAATTTGAAGTGGTAGTTGGTTAGCTTTCATTTTGCTATATTAAGTGATTTTTTGTGTTTCACCTTAGTAGTATTCAGTGATCAGCTATTTTGTCAGACCAGTGCGGTATTAAATGACGAAGACGCATGAGTGCGGTAAACATAACTTCGGACAAGAGTCAAGAGTACCTGACAATGCAAAGCAAAACAATCGCGCAAGTGTTGAACTCGAGCCGCGTCATGGTTAGAGCCGCTTGTATTTGTTTCAATGTCTTACGTGCACATAAATGTCACCAAATGTTCTATCTAGTACCTGTAAAGTTCTCTTTAGACAAGCATAATACTTTAAACTTCATTTGTGAGCTCAAAAACACTTGTTAAAGTTATGATGTGGCGAATCACTGACTGTAAGCCTGCACGCAAATTGAGTGCCTCGTGCATTGAGACCGTGAGGCGAGATGTGAGCGGAGAAAACTCAGCCTTATTGCTCACGGGTTTCCTTGCCAGAACTGCGTAAAATAACTACAATTGTATGTCTCGAGCAAACAGTATTCGGTAGAATTTTGAAAGTATATATTTTTTTTTTGCCAAGAAGCCTTACGGGCATTCACGTGGCAAAAATTGTTAATTTTATACGTGTACAATGACAAGATTATTCATTTATGGCAATTTTCAATAAATACATTGTAGGTTTTTTTTTCAGTGTAAAATATTTCATTCGACTATACGACCCGCTGCATTGGAAAGGTTTTGAGAGAGTGGCGCAGCAGACTTAAAATGGTATCTACTGCGCAGCTACCCGCCCCATATTTCCCCTCCCAACCAGTAAGAGGGAAAATGACGGAGCCCTTAGTGTGCCACTATCACCTACAACCAATCAGCAGATTCGCACACCTCGGCTGGTTAGGAGCAGAAGGAGAAGGAATTTTCCCCTCTGTGCGTCGCCAGGACCTTTCCTAGCTCGCGTGACCAATAAATTAGTTAGTTGTTGTTGTTTCTCTCTACCCATAAATTGCAAATTTTGGTTTTGACAAGCTGTATGAGACGACCATAAGAGAAAAAGAGTTTGCACAAGTAGAAAATGTAGTTACAAGCAACGTCTATAAAACTAACACTGTGTTGTATAAATATAAAATTTTGCATTTTTACCACTTGGACACCATTCCTTGGCATTCAAGGTGACGGATTCACTGTTCGTGATAAATAAAGTTATTTCTCACTTTACTTGACATATTCGTGTCTCCCCTTGCGTTTTGTGATGAGCGTATTTACCAAATGATAAGTCTTCAAAAAACAATGATTAAAGGCAAGAAAGGATTGCGAAAATATTTAATTCAAATTCAAACAAGTATCCATGAATTCCTCCAACGTTTGTAAATGTATTAAGTCAATTATACGCTACCTTTAAGATTTTAAAGAAATAAGAAACAAGTGGAGTAATTGAATGTAATGAGACATTGTTCTGTCGATGTAGCATTTATGTATAGGTACTTTTTCATGCTTTTTTACTAGTTTTATTGTAAAAATGTACTTTTATTACGTATGCCACGTGCGACCAGGATTTTGTCAGATATTTACTTTTTAACGTGCAAAATTAATTGCTCCTTCACGTAAAAAAGTATTTCTTCATTATTTTTTACAGAAATTAACCTTTACAATATAACATTAGCCCGAAATTTACTCTGAACAAGGCAAATTAGCGTACATAGACGTTAAACAATACGTTACCAGCATTAGAAGTGAGTCTCCTTTCCTCAACATGGGGTGTAAACATACCATAAAATTTGGGTCGGTATTGTATGAATATAAATGTGAAAAGATATCTTCATTTACTACCGTGCTCTCTTCTGACATGGTGGGACAACAATAATGACCAGTTAAATCAAAGCTTTAGTAATAAAATGACGACGTATTAAATTTGCTTACAGTCAATCCAGTAGTTCTTGACTGGATTTAGTTGCTTGGACATACTCCATTGCGTAATGAATTTCTGTTACAGAAAACTAAACTAATAGTAGAAAAACATAAATAAGCAGAGTAAGCTTTGGTCAATGAGGTTACATACACAACACAAAATTAAAAAAAAAAAATGGAATCGAGTTAAATAAAACCTGGAACAAACAGATAATAATTGAAAAATAAAAACAATAAAATAAAAAACTAAGTTAACATGAGACACAACGATGAGACGAAACAAAAACACGGTAAGTATTAGACACGAACAGAAAAATAACAAAACGACTCAACGATGAGACGAAACAAAACACGATAGTTTTCCAGACAGACAGTATAAAGACGTTTCGGGAACTGGAATATGTTCCCGTCATCAGGTAGACACACAGGGTTCAGGAACATGAGTAAGACTGATGAGACTGGAAATAAACGACCCTAGCGAGGTAGCGTAACGGTAACACGCTGGGATTGCATTTCGGAAGAAACCCGGTTTTCGGTATCCGGCTCCGGCCATCCTGATTTAGATTATCCTTGCTTTCCCGAAGTCGCTCTAGGCTGATGCTAGGATCCATTTTTAAATAATGGAACCTCTGAATTTAATTTGCCACACAAATTTTCCATAATGTTTTATGCTTTTACAAGGCAAAGGGAATAGTTTATCACATTGTAAACAGTTGGTATTGCTTGACTACGATTGCTCATGCTATGCATGTGACCAACCGTAGAAAAAAGTAACTTTCTTCTTACGGGAGGTTACTATCCAAAAACTAATAAAAGCAGTGAAGGTGCAACAATTTCGTAATGCTTTTCAATGCCAGACGAGAGTTTTTTTATAAATATTATTGTTTGGAGCTTACAGCTTAAATTGGAGGATTCGAAGATTCCAGGTACTGAACTTCCCCCTTAGCAAAGGCCACTGCCGACGTCTTTCCCAACTCCAGTCATTGTAGCAAGTTTTGTGTCGCAACCTCTAAAGACCTTGCTGTCGAAGAGACTTAAGGCTAAATTACCTTACCTTCTATATATTGATATTTACAAATTTATAATAACGTATTTACTACCATGTACCTTACTAAGCACTAAACTTACGCCGAAATTTACAAAATTTTGGAAGAATACCTCTCAAATTCTTCACATTATAAAGTTTTTCAAAAAGAACCACTATACCTCTTAAATTTGTATGAATAAAATGCAATACCTCAAGTGTCTTTGATGAAGACTACATGTTAACTGAGTTTGATCAAATTCGTACACATTGTTTCTTTATATGTGCTCTATTTCTCATGTGATGTAAAAAATGTTCAAACTGTCGCCACTGAGAAAATTTAGCTATGGATAAAATATACTGATTTATTCTACCTTACTTAGTACTTATATATGTATTATGATGTTGATGTACTTCTGGAAACTAATTTATTTAAATGTACAGTATGAATAAAAAACATTTAAACAGCCTCTGTAATGACGTAATGAACGACATGAACAAATAGCACAAATGGCATTAATTAAGCCTACTACATGTAGGTCGAGTACAATAAAATTCTGAAAATTGGCTACGCCGATATCTCGTGTAGTGAAAAAAATGTTCACCTGGTTGTCAGTTTTAAAAGAAACACAAAGAGCAAATTACATTAAAGTTGTGTTACTTTACAAAATACCATACATGATGTGAGTGTGATAATCATCCACAAAATAAAAAAAAACTCGCATCATCAAGAAAATAATCAAATGGTCATCATTAACTAAATTCGGGAAATTTATTACAGATTTAAGTAGTATGATCAATACATGATCAAAAAACCATTTCGAAAAAAAAAAAAATTCAAGGCATGAACAAAAATCATGAATGCCAAGTCACTAAATTGTTTCTAGTTATCTCGTGTGATGAAAAATTTAGAAAATCAATTTTCAAAAGGTTCCTGGGATACTGATGTGATAAAAAATATTCCAAAATGACGCAACTTTGAAATATTTCCATGACATGAGCAAAATATATAAAAGTCTCTAAAAGTGCTATATACATATCAAGTTTGTTAAAATTCGGTCCACCATTTCTAAAGCTTTTAGTGGAACACACCCACACACAACACACACACACACACACACACAGGCACTTACCAGCAGAAAGGAGATCTTAAAAGTATTATTTTTTACTTCGGAAAGTTAGCACACCTGGTCCAGATTTAATAGCACATTTTCGGCGATAGTTGAACAATGTAGTACAACAGCCGTATATGCGCCAATTATTAGCTTTGAGCAGTGGCAGGTCGAGGATTGTTGGTAGGGAGGGCACAAGGTGTCGATAACTGTATACTCGTGTGAACGCACCGCCGTATACCAATGACCATTAAATATCTACTGGCTACTTACTGTGTTGTGATCAGTCAATAATATCGGCACCTACATACCAGCGTGTCAGTGGCTGTAGCGTCAACTAGCGCACAACACTATATAGTTCTTTGCAACTTGTGTCCTACCTGCCAACAACCCTAGAGCCGCCCCTAGCTATGAGATAAATATTTCCATATATGAATCAGTCTAAAGTAAAAGATGCCATCATCGAGTAAACAATTTTCAATATTAACTTTAGGCCCTCTTGTCCATTGTGTCTCACCATGGCCACAGGGCCGTGATGGACGAATGGTCAAACCATTTGCCTCCCACCAAGTCGATCCGGGTTCGATTTCCGGCGGGGCCGCTCCCCGGATTTTCGCATCTGGGATTCGTGCAAGACGGTGGTCGACGGGTTTTCTCGGGGATCTCCCGTTTCCCTTGCGCTGCTCCATACTCACCTCATTTCACCCTTCACCAGTGCTGAAGACCTTGCTGTTAAACGCTGACCAAAATCTCTCACTCACTCGCCATCGGCAAGGTTACTGACGCATGATCTGTCAAATACTACACGACGACACAACGCGATGTTTCTTTCATGGTAGCTAAACACATTAGTGGAACAAGAAACTATCGCTCTCTTGCTTTGCGGTAGTAACACAGCGTGAAACCAAACGCTCGAAGTCTTTTAAAAAAAAAAAAAAAAAAAAAAAAACTTCTGCTGACATGCGGAATAAAGTCGTTATTCGCTGAGTTCCTATCAAACTTGACTGTTTGGCTTACAGCCACGAGTGAACCGGTGAGAAGATGTGGTAATTCCGTTGCTGGACATCGAACAAAAAATTTTGGAACCTTGACACGGCGGCGTAATTGCGACAGAGGTCTGTTTAGTTCCGCGACAGGAGTGTTACAGAATAGGAGAAACTGTTGTGCATGTTTCCCTTAGTGAATGAACCGAAGCAAATAGGCCTAGACTACACAAGTGAACGCTCATAAGCCTCAGCAAATATGAAAGTATTTTAAGTAAAAACCGAAGTTCCATGTCACTCGCTTGCACTCCGAGCGAGTTACTAAAGACCATTGTAATTTACGTTCATCCGCCGCCATCGTCAAGGATTTGCACGAGAATGCAAAGGCAGCTACTCCTGGCTGGCGCTCGAACTGCGTGCAGTGTGTTCGCAGTTACGTTTTTTCTCAGAGAACAATAAACGTGCGTCCACAATTATTATCTACGAAAAGAAAACACACTTCAGACTACTGTACTTGTGAATGTAACTTCCAAGACATCACGCACATTGGAAGCGTTATTTTAAAACCCTCAACCTTGGCTAAAATCCGCTTTTTCACACGATTGTATCTCAAGATATATGTAACGAATATGTTATAAATTGAGGTCTACAAGAGCACTGGACTTTGCTACAGAGAGGTGTTCAATAAAATGATTGGGTCACCGCTTAAAATATTACATTAAAAACGTTATGGCGGGAACCATGCTCGCGCGTTTACGACTTTGGCCGTAGAGGATATATCACAATTCATGTGCCGGACGACGTCACTCGTAGCGCCTCATCGATTTTCGTTGCAAATTCACAAACATACTCTTCACCAGGCGGCCGCCTTAAGGGCACCGCCTACCTGCCAGTTAGAACCTCATTTACTAGGGGCCGGAAATGTTTGCGGATTCAATGACCTGCATGTTAGAATCAAATATCCTATGTATACTCAAGTCCCGAACATTTGTCCACTAGCTGCTACTCAGTGGAGCAACAGTCAATGAACGAATAGATAGGGCCCGGTAGTTTTCGCGAAAAGATTTTTGCATCACTTTGTTTCAGTGCCTGACGAGCGCACCTGCACCTCTTCTTCGTGGTCAGTGATTGGATGCCGTAACACCCAGTGTGTGGAGGTTAAACCCGCAAATCACAGATGTGTTGTGTCACAATTATCCATGTACTGATTGGCACAGTCAAATGAATAATAATTCT